>PVIH01023089.1:0-25633 GCA_004025045.1 Sigmodon hispidus
GCCCACGCGGCATTAGCTGAGTGAAGGACTTGAGCTTAAAACTGGCTGCACAGGTTGGGAGAGCAAGGAGTAGGAAGAACTACTGCAAGGGGCTACTGCTGCAAAAAGTATCTGTAACAATAAAGGACCTGGTCAATTACCACAGAAGAATCCTGGTGCCGTGTCTTTTCCTGCTGGACGGGACGGGGCGCGGCGCAGCAGGCTACTCTCATAAAAGAAAACACTTAATGGTGCTTGCTTAGAGTTTTAGGAATTAGTCTTTACTTTCATGGCTAAGAACATGGCAGTATGGCCCTGGAGCAGTAGCTAAGAGCTATATCATGAACCGTAGGTAACACTGGCATGGGCTTTTGAAATCTCAAAGCCCACCACAAGTGACAGACTTCTTTCAATAAGGCCACCTTCATTCCAACACAGCCACCAATTCAAATCCTTGTTAAATTTCTAAACAGGTTCATCCCTTGGTGACCAAGCCTTTAAATATATCAGCCTATGAGAGGAGGTTCTGATTCAAAACATCATTTGCTTTTCAATTCTTGATTATATTCTAACATTTAAGGAAAGCTAAAGGTGGTAATTTAAAATTGATTTTTAGATGCTATCTTTTTCTTTTTTTTTAAATTTTTTTCTAGGCAAATAATTTTATGATTGGATGAAGATAAACACAGATTTAAGTACATCATCAATAAGAAATAATAATTATCTTTGGCTATGTATTTTGTTTTGAAAGATATTTGTGGAGAGAGAGAAAAATATCAATCAAAATGTTTAAATGGAATTGAACTAAATGTTCCATGTTGATAATTAAATTTTCTAATATTATGTATATTTCCATCTATTTTTCTATATGTAAAATGCCAATTTTCTCAATATCAATAATAAGAGCTCCTAAAGGAGGCTGGATATGAGTTCTACATACTTTTGACCCATCACTTGAAAGACAGAGGTCTAGATATTAACTCCCAGGCCAATTATGGCAAATAGGAGACTCTGTCTTAAAATGGAACAATGAAGTCTGTGATGGTTTAGTATTAAATCAATTAGTTAATACATTGATTTCCATGAAGATAGAGTTTATGTTTTTGTATTTTCTCTATTACCTCATTCTGTGTTTCAAATCTCAGTCCTCTCTCTTCCGAAGCCCAGATGCTTCACAGTCTGTGACCCCGTTAGTGTTTCTGCACTGCAGGCTACGTATTAAAGGTATAACTAAGCAAATGATTTCTACAAATAAAAATATTATAAATTGTTATTTAGAGTATAGGGAGTTGTTATTATATTATATGGGCTTATTGTATGTATAGCTCAGGAACTATGTACATTAAAACCTGCCACACAGGGTTGTGTCAAACTGTTTATCATTAGATAAATCAAAAATTTTAAAACCTGATCCTTGATGAATTTACTTTGAAACACATAGTTGGCTGGCTAGAAGGAGTCTCTGAAAAGAAATAAGAAATGCAAATAGGGTAGAAAAGGAAATATAAAAAACGGAGGTGAGAGTCTGATGGTTGCTGTAGGAGAGTCTGTTAGTGTAATTTTTAGCTTTGCAGGTTCTGAAAGAAATAAAGAAAGGGGAAAATTTAAGAACAGTAAGCTCTCAAACTAACCAGACAAATATGTAAATAATTAAGCTTTATCAACAGAAAGTAAAGAGTTTTTAAATTAAAAAAATGTGAGAAATTAAGATGATAAAGTATCAAAAAAAAAAGCACATTGACCTATCACAAGGTGGTCTTGGCTAGAACCAAAGACTCTCTAATTCTAAATGGTGCTTGTTTGTTTAGTTTTCATGGTATTTTAGCAAATTAATTGTAGTGTGAGATGCCAATTTATATGCTGCTCATCTTTGTGAGTCAAATGCTCCTTTCTTTAGTTCCTACAGACACAGCTATAAGAGGACAAGCCATTGCATACAAAGAATGCTACACTCAGCAAAGCATCCCCAAGTGCAGCAAGTTCTCTCTAAATATCTGATGTTCAACTGACACTTATTGATTAAGTGGTTTGCCTGAGAGTGGATAACAATATGAAAATCTTAAAAAGGGAACCAATTTTCCTGAGGGTTAAATCTTTATGGAGAAGTTGAATTCTATTTCTATTAACTATATTGATTTGTTTGGAAAAGGCGAAACAATAAAACAAATCTTATTCCTTTATATATATTATGAACCATGTACATTAAAACCTGCCACATAGGGTTGTGTCAAACTGTTCACCATCAGATAAGTCAAAAATTTTAAAACTTGATCCTTGATGAATTTACTTTGAAACACATAGGTGGCTGACTAGAAGGAGTCTCTGAAAAGAAATAAGAAGTCCAAATAGGGTAGGAAAGGAAAAGTAAAAAACGGAGGTGATATATATATAACTGGCAGGATAGAGCAGGTGAAAATATAACCCAAAATTTACTTAGATCAAATTTTGGTGACTTAGAATATGAGATTGTTTACTCCCCATGAATATGAATCTTTTTGTGCATACATATATCTGTATGCAATAGTGGACCCTTAGCTGAATCAGCATAAAGGATCTAGCAGCATATGATGATATTATGGATATTTAGATGACAACAAATATACTAGTTTTGAGTGAACTGGGAGTGTTTAAAGTTCTTAGGGAGATGACAAAGTTCTGATCTCCAGTAAGTTTGTTTATATGAAATTATCTTCAAGTCATATGTTCTCTGAGCTTTGTTATATTTAATGCCATTTTAGTATCTAATAATGAATTTAGTAAATCTAGTTTGTTAAGTGTTATCTATTACATCAGGAATCAGATTTAGATTGTGTACTATTTTTATACAATTATTATTATATCAATGATTGCCCAATGAGCAGAGCTATCTGGTGAGAGGTTAATTGTCTTATTACATTTTCCTTTGAGATTTGTGGAGCATGTAATATCTCTCTGTATGGAGCCATTTCTAATTATAGACATTGACTACAAGCATCTAGGATTAGTGACTGGTGGCTCATCAATCTGAAGAGTCAGAGGATGAGAAAAGAGGTTAAGTGATGAGCATCACTGACAGATGACCAGGCCCACACAGGACCAGATGGTTTTACTGCAGAATTTTACCAGATATTCAAAGAAGAACTAAGACCAATTCTCACACAGTGTTCCATACAGTGGAAACTGAAGGAACACTGCCAAACTCATTTATGAGGCCACAATCACCCTGATATTCAAGCCACTCAAACATGCAACTAAGAAAGAGAACTACAGACCAATCTCCCTCATGAACATTGATGCAAAAATATTCAACAAAATTCTGGCAAAACGTTTACAACAACATATAAAAAAAGTCCCCCACCAGGATCAGCCAGATACCTTTTCAAACTGAAAGAAAGGGAATAATATCTCATTTACATTTGGAAATAAGTGATTTTTTTTCATGGTGCTTGAGAGAACACTAGCAGAAAAAAAGGCATAAAATGTAGACAGAAAATAATTCAAATACCCATCTTCATAATTATGGGATGGCAACCTATTTGATAAATCATAATCATACATTTATTATGATTGATATCAAAAGCCTTTTGAATTTTGTGCAATTATAAACACTGGAAATTTTTCTTCCTTAATACTTGAAAATCAATAGGCTGTTTTGATATATATAGTAAAAATGTTTTCAAATAGTAAATTTTAATATTGTCAGATGAAGCAAATATGTCTACCTTTAAATGTTTGAGTTACCATAAACTACTTTTTAAGAATAATAGCCAATGCAATTCTCATGTGTGATGTATTAAACCCTACATTTCCATCACCATTATTTTTAAAACCCTATTATTGTTGGTGGAAAGTTATAGTTTGCTGAGTATGGATAAGGAAAAAATGATAAAACTTGAAGTATTCTTGCAATTCTTCTAATAAAGAAAAGTTGCTGAATGAAATACTGTATGCTGTGTTCTGGTCTTTTATGATTGCTTATTGGCAGATTGTTACCCTGGGTGCCTGGTCATCTGTTAATGATGCTCATCACTTAACCTCTTATCTCATCCTCTGACTCTTCAGATTGATGAGCCATCAGTCACTCACCCTAGATGCTTGTAGTCAAATGTCTATAATTAGAAATGGCTCCATACAGAGAGATATTACATGCTCCACAAATCTCAAAGGAAAATGTAATAAGACAATTAACCTCTCACCAGATAGCTCTGCTCATTGGGCAATCATTCATATAATAATAATTGTATAAAAATAGTACACAATCTAAATCTGATTCCTTATGTATAATAGTTAACACTTAACAAACTAGATTTACTAAATTCATTATTAGTTACTAAAATGTATTAAATATAATACTAGCTATGTATCAAGTCAACAATAATTTAATTGTATACACTTTAAAAGCAGAGACCAATCTCTTCATTTATGTCACAAATATTTATGGATCTCAAATTATTAGAGACACATATTTGGCATCTCAGTCTTGTTACAGTCAAAATTCAAGCCATCACAGCTGACTCATTTGTCTAAAGCTTGGGCTGATTTATTTCCACACCGAGACTGTTGTTGAGACAGAACCTCAGCTTAACTAAGTTTTGGTGGAGGCTTCCCTAGGTTCCTTACAACACAAGCCATTCCGTTAGGATGACTTGTTTCTTGAAAGCATGTGAGCTGAGAGAGCCATAAAAAGTATTCTCACATACTGAAGTTCCAGTCTCTGAAATCACACAAGAGACATTCCTCAACTTTGTCATCGTGTTTAAAGTAACAAGCTACTCCTGTCCAAGTTGTACTGAGCTCTAAACATACTTAGAAGTTAACTTCCATTGCTCTCTACATGACCAATTGATTTTTTTTTTCTTTAAAGCCTACTAATTTGTCCAAGTGTTTGTTGCATACTTAATTTCCCAAACTGGAGATACTGGGTCTAACAAGACCACTGCCACCTGGGAGACTTTGCTGCAATCTGCTATTCCCAACCAGCAAGGGAAAAAATGTGCAGTCATTTTACAAAAGTATGTTCAATAAGTATCTGGGATGTTTTAGTAATAAAATACACTCTGCGAAGTACTGTATTTTTTTCATTTTCATTTTCCAAAATAGTCTAGAAATGATAGTTTTCATTTTTCACTATGATTCTATGCTTTTTTCCCAAGGCATTGTTAAAATCCTCACATTATTGCTTGTAGTGTTCTAAAAAATTTTAACCTATATTTTATAAATGCATATATGGTATAATAAATTTTATTATTATCTTCTTCCTCCCCTCATTGACCTCTAGTTTCCTAGGTTTTATCTAATATATATTATATATTATACATTATACAATATATTATATAATATACATTATATATCATATATCATACACACATGCAGAGACACATACACACACATATTCACACACACTTGCACAGATTGACCACCTGAAAGGACCTGTCTTTGTCTTTTCTGAGTTCTTACAACATGTTTATTTTTCCAATAGGCATTCTGGTCCACTGTAATTCTACTTTTCTTATATTTATGGTTGTGAGCCTAGCCTTTAATGGCTGAGCCATCTCTCCAGCCCTAATTCTACTTTTCAATACAACATGATATATGATATATGATATATGATATATGATATATATAGTATGATATTTTATTTTTAAATCTTCTCTGAGATGTTAAGGTATTTTCAATTATCAGAGATTTTTTTTTTCTGACAGTCTATGGGTATTTTTCATTTGTTCTTATCTTCTTTGTGTATGTGAATGAGCACAGAGGAAATAGATGAAAGCATACCTGCCTCTTCCTTCCTGTTCTTTCGGGTGTACTCCTTTTGAACAGAACAGGTTGGTACTTCAGCTGAAGATGGAAAACTTTCTCTTTGGCTTCCTTTTCTTGATCCTTTTATTCTGTCTTTGGGAAAACAAATCAGCTATCAGTGCTGTATATGCCAAGCACACATAAATATTATTTTAACAAGAATCTTTATCCTCCACGTTTGTTTGCTACAATGACAATAGCATGTTAGATGACATTTGTGCACATTTCTTTCTGGACAGTGAAGGGGAAAAAAGGGCCAGCCATAGAAATGCATCCTGACCCTAAAACTAGAGCCAGTAAAAGAAAGACACCATGGCCTAAAACTAGTGCCAAAGGGCTGAAAGAGCCTGTGAATGAAATATATTTTGGCCCTGAAACCAGAGTCAACTCTCTCTCTGACCCTGAGTGTGAAACCAACCAGTCTCTGAACAGGAAAACCAAACAATTCCCGAGCACAAAACTACGCAATTCCTGAACATGAAATCCATCGTGGCTCTAAAAATAGAGCAAAAAAGCTAAAAGGGATCTGAGAAAGAAACAGATTTGGCCCTGAAATGAGAGCCAATTCTGCCCCTGACCAGTTAGGCATAAAGCCAACTAATCTGTGAGCAAGAAAACCTACCAAACCCTAAGCACAAAGCCAGACAATCCCTAAACATGAATTCTAGCCAACTCTCACCTCGAAAATTTCCACTCTGGAAAAACTTTGCCACCAAGAAGCCCTATATAAGCACTGTGGTAATTCAGTTTGTTGCTACATTTACCCACCCTGTCAGAGTCAGCCAGCCACCCCTTATGAATTGTTACCCACCCAATAAATCTCTTGAATGGGGTTTGAGTGAGAGAGACCTTCTTGCTCCAGAATGGAGTGGAGCAGAGATGTAACATCCTTTGTTAGAGTATTGTGGAGCAGAACTGTAACACTTTTCTGGTGGGCAGAATTGTGATATTAGGGGAACCTTTCTCTGGAGCAGGGCTGTAAGCTGCTACACTTACAGTGACTTCATAGTACTCCTTGACTACTGACTGCTACACTCCCTTTCCATCTGAACTAAAATGCTTACAAACAGTGCCTATCTCTTTTAGGTTTTCAATCACATTCTTCTTGTAGATCCATGCTCTCTGATAAGAGGCACAATTCCATGAATCTAAGAGACCTAGAAAATATATTTAATATCTTTCTTCTTTTCTTTTCTGTTTTGTATTTTGGGAAAGTTACTGGAAAATGTTGTTTTCTTTTAAAATGAACAGGTAAAAGTTGTTTTGTGTATTTTGATTTATTCTAAAATATATAATATTGTTTTATATCCTGCCACTTTTCTTGTATTTTATTTGATAGTAATAATAGGCCATTTTCTCAGTGTGTGTATGTATGTTTAAGGTAAATTTTCCAATTTAAAATAAATCCATATGCTACCGAAGATAGCATACATGAGACTAGAAAGAACACACACAGAAACACACATACAAAGCCAGAAAAGCATACATACACATATGCAGAGACACATATACACACATATGCACACACACATGCACAGATTGACCTCCTGAAAGAACATGTCATTGTCTTTACTGAGTTCTTACAACATCCTTATTTTTCCAATAGGCTTTCTGGTCTACTGTGATTCTACTCTTCAGTACACTCTCAAGTGTCAAAGTTTTGTCATGTTCATTTTGGTAGATTTAAGATCAACACTGTTCTAGGAGCTGTCAAAACTCTTTTTTCAGAATCTCTGATATTCTTTGTAGTACCCATGTGAACTGAATGTGAACCCTGTCACTTTAACAATTGTCTTCAGAGAGGTCTAGAGGAATCTTAGTGACAGTGTGGTTATTCACCTCAGGTTTTCTGTTTTCTCACTTAGATATGGAACTTATTTTTTTATATAAACTCTGTTATCATAGGTGTAATATAGCAACTTCTGAGATATAGTTAATGATATTCTTAGCTTGCTGATCTGTGTGGAACCCCATGTGTATCTGTTTTTATTATATAATTATAAAATGATTCATTGACAATTCCTACATACTATTATAATGACTATTTCCCACAGATTTCTCAAGACTTCCATTGCTATTTTGTTAGCATATTCTTATCAAAGTTTGAGAAATGCAAGTATTATAAATTTGGTCAAAATTATCAAGTAATTTCAAAACCCATTAAAAATAATTGTAATGAATTTCTCTAGTTTAAATGTAACCATTAAAAACTCATATGTTAGAAACAATTCTCAAATTTACAGTAATGATATTTACAGGTGAGTCATCTAAATTGCAAATAAGATTAGATGGAGACACTACAAAGATGTCATATAATTAGTTAAGGTTTTTATATTTCCAGCATTATATATTTATTATTATCACTATTTACTTTTATTTATTTATTTGAACTAATTACTGGAAATTTTAAACACACACACACACACACACACACACATATATATATATATAGAGAGAGGGCTACTACATTCTTTAAGTTAATCTTGTATCCTGCTACATTGTTGAAGGTGTTTATCAGCTGTAGAAGTTCTCTGGTAGAATTTTGTGGGTCACTTATGTATACAATCATATCATCTGCAAATAGAGATAGTTTCACTTCTTTTCAAAATTGTATCCACTTAATTTCCTATAATTCTCTTATTGCTTTAGCTAAAGCTTTGAGAACTATATTGAATAGATATTGTACAATTTATTAAGTGCCTTTTAACCACTTGAAATTCTCTGTTGAGAATTCCCTTTTTAGTGCCAAACCCCATTTTTTTAATTGGGTTATTTAGGTTTTGAGGCTCTAGTTTCTTGAGTTCTCTATATATTTTAGAGATCAGTCCTCTGTCGGATCTAGGGTTAATGATGATCTTTTCCTATTATGTAGGGTATATATTATGTTATTAATTGTGACGTCTGCCTTACAGAAGCTTTGTAGTTTTAGGAGGTACTATTTTTAATTTTTGTTCTTAGTGTCTGTGCTACTGTTGTTATAAATAGGAAGTAGTCAACTATTCCTATGCATTGAAGGGTGTTTCCCACTTTCTTAAAAAAAAAGAAAATAGTTTAATTTTTAGGAAACAAAGTAATAACTTCACAGATCGAAATGGTCTTAGGAGATAATTCTATGTGACTTTACAAAATTAAATCTAAAATATTTCATCCATATGACAAAAATGAATAAACAATTTCTAATTTATTTTACGAAGCCAGAATTATTTTCACATATAAACACAATATACATGGTACAAAAAACTATGCAATATTATTGTCCTTGATTTTAGATTCAAATTTTCTTAATAAAGTATCTGTTTATATTGTTTAAAATAATGCTAAAATTTATTTTTCCTAATATTTTTCTGTTTATTTGCTCAACTATTGAGAAAGATATTAAAAATTCTTGTGTTTTTTAAAAATATAAAATCCATACTTTCATAATATTATTTTATTAATATTATTTTATGGTTATGTAATGGTACTATAATTTAGTATTTTTAAAATCTAAGTTGTATAACACTATTTGGTTGTATATTCTCAGTGCTGACCAGTTGGCAACAAACAACCAAGAGTGTATTGTTCCTTGAATTGGACCATCTCTTCTGCTCGCTGTATTTCTTAGTTACCTATAGTTCTTTCTTTAGAGTTGAGATTTTAGGGTACACTATCTGTCCATGTAGAATGTCCATGGGCATCATTGTGTTTAGCTTACATGAGAGAATGTCATTATAGGTGAGACATTATGGGTATAGTTTGTGATATTCATGAGACATTATTTCACAGCAAACCCCCAGATCTTCTGGCTCTCACAATATTTCACTCTGTTCTTCATAATGTTCCCTGAGCCTTAGATGCAAGACTGTTTTGCAGATTTACCAATTAATTCTGGGCCCCACAACTCCAATCTTTTGTTTGGTTGTGTTTTGTTTTTTTTTTATAGTGATGTCTACCTGAGACATCAAAGAAAATTATACTTGATGAGGCATGGTGTGAAGACTATATATACTTTTGTATGAAAATAAGAACAAATATTTAAAATTTAGGTAGGGACAATCAGGTTTAGTAAATGAGTGGTTATAGGTTCTCCTCCAAGATCCACAACTTCAGTAGCCCTAGATAGTTGGCTAGGTTTCCATTGTCACAAATTATTTTATGTTTGTTAAAATGGTCTCAAGTCTAATGAATGAACTGTGGTTTCCACCAGTGTATGTGGACTGCGTTTTTACCCTTAGGGTTATCATGTGTGGTGATATGTTACATATTTAATAAAACCTGAAATATTAGAGAGGGGAAACACCACAGACAATTCTTATCCATCTGTCTTCCAACTTCCTCAGCCTTACTCCTGGTCACTTCTGCCTCTGCTGGTTTCCTAGGAGGCCTTAAATATACTCCTTGCCAGCTGTATCCCATCCAGGTTAGGATTAAAGGCAGTAACTACTTTATTTGGTAGCCAGCCTTGAACTCACAGAAATACAGTAAGTTCTGTCTCTGGAGTTATGAGAATAAGGGCATAGGTCACGATTCCCAGGTTTTCCCTGTGCTGGGGTTAAAGGTGTATGCCATTGATTCTCAGCTGTTTGTTCTTGTACTCAAGGATCAAAAAATTCCTGAGCTGTCTTCCTAGGTTTTGACTGTGTGTTGTCTCTGAATATTTCAGGTTTTATTAAATATGTAACGTATTTACACAATCATGTATGTGGGTTATTGTTGTGGTTGATAGGCAGCAAAGCATGTCTGCTTCTCTCCTCTGAAGGTCTGCATGACTCCTTCTATCACTATTAAAATCAGTGATATAGAAGGAGGCATTCAGCTTTTTTTTAGCTCTGGGCCTTTGGTGGCTAATTCTTGTAAACTTGATTACATCTGTAATTAGCCAAAATCCAAGCAGCTGAGTACACATCTGAGGGATTACCTGAGGTAGAAGATTCATCCTAAATCTAGATCCTTTGAGGTTTAGGAGGCTAAATTAAGGCCAAACTTTCTGGTGTTGAGAGTAAAGCAGGGGGAGACTTTAAATGAATATTATTAAATTTTATTCTTTGAGGCAAACTAATCTAATCCTTTTTATTTAAATAGATATTGTGCTGAAACCAAACAAACAAAAAAATCTAGATATTTTTTAAAATATACTCTGGACTATTTTATAAAATCTCCCTGTATTTATATTTGTAAAGTTGTATTTAACAAAAATCTGTGGGAGTCAGCATGTAAGAGAAACTCATTTATTTGTAAAATATCCAGCCAACTCTTCTGATATAGATGTTATCAAAAATTGTCTTGAGTTTCTATTAATCATCAATAAATGTTAACAGGAAAAAGAGTTGTATGAATTTACACTAATTTCTAAATATAAATAAATTGATGACTGTGCGGAGGTTTACTCTAGACTCACCAGGAATAAGACTATTCTTTATCTTTTTTTATGTTGCTAAATTGCTCTAAATTTGAATGCTAGACAGATTTAATAAGGCAAAGTTTATTCACTGTTATAAATTAGGAAGAAAAGTCATTAATTTTTTATAAATAAGTAAATAAATCTCTAAAATGTCAAGTATTAATATTTAGATTGTTTAGTATTCCCCACTTGAGAATACTTCTTTTATTTTTAGAATATTATATTATATGAAAGACAGTCATTTTCAGTTTTATCTATAATTTTAATTTGTATGCATTTCTTCATACTTATTTTTCCTCATTTTAAAAAATAATTTCTATTTAGGAAATAAACCGATTAGTGAAAAAAGTAGTGTTACTTAGCAGTGAATTTAAAAATCTATCATTACAATATCTTAAAAACTCTTTAAAAATACATCTTCTTTATAAGCAAGCATGACTTTGAGCTTGCTATTAGAAAGTAACTGCATAGATAATAAAAGAGAAATTGTTTCTCTTTCTATTGTTGTTATTTATATTCTTATGTGTTTGTAGTGTGTAATTCGGGATGTTTGTGAGACTCTCACTTAACCTGAGCAATAGTTTTTGAAATGTTTCCTATTGACATTTAGGAAATGTAATACCTAATTTATCAGTGAAGCTTGCTTATATGCCAATATTTAGTTACCATCGAGTTTTTTGTTGATACTAGGGAATATTTATTTCTTATTATACATATGCTAGACACAGCTTTATAGAGTGATCTCCATCACAGTTTTGCCTAGAAGATCTGAAGACCTGTGTTTGTGTGTGTTCCTAACTGTCTATCAAATAGTCTGTCCACATATCTATTTTTATTTCCATATTCTTTGAGAATAAAACACATTGTACATAAGATCACATATTAAATAAAAAGTTTATCTGTGTTTTACAAGTTTACTCTGCAATTATGTCTTCTGATTAGATTTAATTGGTAATAAGGTGAGCAATTATTGAGAGATTTTGTAAATTCTCTGTATTATTAAACAGAATACATTTTGTAGATTAATAAAATCACCCTAGGATATTTGAAAATTCTTTTTTTGAAATTATATGTCACAAAGATTCATTAAGCAATAAAAGACAAATGTGAAATATATAATTATATAGTTATGGCCAAAGCACTTAGATTCATAATTGAACTGACAGAGGATAAAAGTAGAACTCTTTTTCTTCCAAATATGACACTAAGTATACACCACTTGAATTTTAAAGTAACCATGTGAGAGAGCAGTGATATTTCAGCATAGAGAAAATACAGTTTCTTGTGAACCTGGATGGATGAGAACAATGTCATAACTGCCTAATGAGGAAATGATTATCATTGTAGAAATTTGTTCTCACATTAATGTCATATATGACTGACTTATAATTTTAGGTATGTATTTATTTATAATTTTATTTAATTGTTGAATGCTTTTCTAATATAAGTATACATGTGTGCACAAGTGTGTAAGTTATTTGCATGCTTGGCCTATAATAGGATATCATGTGACTGGCTCTATCACTGTCTGTAACATTACTTTGGAAAAAGTTTCTTCCTTACCCTGGATCTAATTCATATAAGACCCATGAATTCTTACCACTTTGCTGCAATACTGATATGTACAGAGAATCTTGGTTTTTTATACGTGTTTTGCGTATTTTCTTACCCACTCAGATATCATTTCAGTCATGAAATTAATGTTCCTACAACACAGATATTTCAGAGCATGATATATGGAAAAAGATTATTAGATGGTATTTTAGTTTAATTTGTATTAATGTTATAAAATACCCTGACAAAAAGCAACTGAGGGAGTAAATACTATCTTTTAGCTTATAATCTTACATTACAGTCTTGCATTGTGTGCTAGTCTAGGCAACAGGAGATTAAAACAGCTACTCACATCACATCCTTAGTCAATAAATACACACATACATGGTTGCCACTCATCTCACCTTCTCTACACTTAAAATTCTAAATCCCAACTGCAGGAAATGATGTTATGCATTGTGGTCTGGGGCTCTTCCCATTGACTGACATAATCAAGGTAATCCCCTATAGACATGCCTAACAACCAACGTTATCTAGACAGTCTTTCACAAAAACTCTTTTCCTAGATTTTTCTAGATTTTGTCAAATTGGTGATAAAACTGATCATCACATACTTTCACTAATGATTTCAAAATATGTTCAAAGTACTTGCTTCCAAGTTAAAATTGATATGGTAGTTGGGTGGTGTTAGCATAAGGCCTTTAATCAATCTCAGCACATGGAAGGCAGAGGCAGATGGATCTTAGAGTTTGAAGCTTGTTCTACAGGACCAGGTTCAGAACAGCTAGTGATATACAGAAAATCTCCCTACCCCCCAGAAGGTTAATATTGGCTGTAGTAAAAATAGAAAAATGCTGAAATATACATTAGAAAGCATGTTACATTCTGTGACTAAATGTCTTGATACTGATCATTTTGATGGTTTCTGGATAAAATGCTTGTGTATGATGTGATTTTTCCTTCCTAGAGAGATAGTCTGCTCTGTTGTTTGAGAAATGCAAAGGACAGGATAGCAGTGCTTTATTTGTAAAATTGTTGATTTGGTCTTTTCTACTCAATTCTGATCTTGTTAGTTGAGATTACTTCATTTATTTCTATTATATATTGTTGGATTGAAGTTCTTGTCATTATAGCTGTCAACCAACATGTAGCACTCCTGTTTTTATATTCTCTGTAAATTCTTATGAAGTGAAGGGTTATAGCTGCATTCTGAAATAAATATTAAATTCAGAGAGATTTGGGTAAACTGATACATTATTCTATAGAAATTTTAGTATTATATAAGACTTAAAGTATATATATTTACTTAAGAAACTTTCCAACTACTTATCAAATGGGTTTTCTCTACTACATATTCTATGTATGTGTATGTTACATGCACATAAATGTGTGCAAAGGGTTATCTTACTCATGTGGATTGCTATTGGAGTATAAGTTGGTGTCAGGATACATTACTCAGAATTTCTCTACATTCCTTCCTTGAGGCAGGTTATCTCACTGAACTTGAAGCTTGCAGATTTCTAAACCAATTATCCAACAAGCTCCTTAGATTCTCCTGTTTCTTTCTCCCAGTGATAGGATTATAGACATGTACTGCTGTGACCACCTTAGCAGGAGTCTGGGAATGTGAACCAGTTTGTTCTTGTTTGAGAGGTAAATATTTTATGCACTGAGTCATTTCTCCAGCCCTTATGTGTTTTATAGAGATTTTGTTTCATCATGATGTACAGCCAACTTTATGGTTGCTTTATTATAGACTTTAATCCATTGTCACAGAATAAAAAATTCACATAGAATATCTATGCCAGCCTTTGAATTGTTTCCCTGTGGCTTCTGCATTTAGTATATTCCCTGCTGGTAAATAATATGAGATTTTTTGACACATGGTAAAGAGATACTTCCTGGGAAGAATTAGTCTGTGCTTAGTACAATGTTAGAGGAATCAAAAGGTGACTTATTTCAATGTTCATGGCTGACATCTCTTACATTATTTTTCTAGGACTAGCAAGCTCACTTTAATTTTTGGTCCATCTCAATGTAAACCTGACCACAATATGGGGTTCAGTCTCAATGAGATTCTTTTTATATTAGCAACTCAAATAATTCTCAGAAATCCCTGGGGAGGTGGTGTAGGCAATGAAAGCCAACTAATGAGATCCAGGCAAATAGATAGTCAGATGGTGTTGGCAGAGTCTATTTTTCATCCACATAGAGATCAACAAGTCAAACCCAGTGTCTTTTAAATACTTAAGAATCTTGTGCTTCGTAGATGATATACTATTTGCTATTTTGATGCACAAATACAATGATACATAAACATAAATATAGACACTTATTAAAAGGTATTTTTATAATGAAACCTTCAGTGCAGACTTACAGAAATGTTTGGTAACATGAGACAGTCATTCAGTGAGTGAGGATATTGCTTTGATAAACTAAGGAATAGACATTCAATAGTTTATTTGAACAGAATATTTAATGTATCAAATTCTAATTATAGCACACAATATATTTTAAAATAAAAATGTATACTTGATTCAGTCGACATATGCATCATTTGATCTACTTTTACAGAGTCATCATAATAGCTACTTAAAACCCAGACAAATTAAAAAAACAAGTGCTTTAATTTAGTTTGCATATGGTTAAATACAAATTTTCTTAACCATAAGAAAATAAGCAAATACTCAGATATAAAAATGGGCGCAATCATTTGCTGATAGCTGAAGCTTAAGTTAGTTAGATAACTATCCTATAAGAAAAGCAGTCATTTAAAAAAGAGACAGACAGACATTTAAAAATAATCTCAAATTTAGACTAGAATAGGAAGCATTGATAGTCTGTTTATTATATATATATGTATACATACACACACACATATATATATGTATGTGTATATATATATATATATTTGTTCCAGAAAAGAAAAATTAAACAATGCTATGAGATAATGGATGGATCAAGGTAGAAGTCTGCAAACAATTTTATAATAAAGCTATAGCATAAAAGACACCAGTAGGTTTCAGAAAAATATAATGTAGTGATTTGGGATATCTTTCTGTATGTTGTGAATATTGTTTATAAAGGAACTGTCTTGGCCTATGGCAGGCATCTTAAAAGTAGGCAGGAATATCAGAGCATAGACAGGGAAAGGAGGATGGAGTTATGAGGAGATGTGAACCAGCTACCCAAGAAATAAGATGTAAAGAAATAGGCTTAAACCACAGGCCACATGGCAAGACAGATTACTAGAAATTGGTTGGATTAAGATGCAAGACCTAGCTAGTTATATTTCTGGGCCATAGACGAAAGAGCATGTTATTAATATAAGTATCTGAGTCATTTTTTGGAGGGTGGCTAAGTAGCAGTGGGCAAGATTGGCCCTTGGGACTAGACTTGGCCAGAATCTTTATATTACAAATGGTGCCCAACATGGGGCATATATACCACAGTAAGCCTAAAACAGCTTTAAAAAAAGTTATGGAGCACAGAAAAAGAGTCAAAAGCAGCTTCCAAATGGTATGTCCCAAAGGGCTGTGGTACAGAGAATGAGTGGTGAATGGGCTTAAATTACAAAATGGCAGGTTTGCATACTGCTTAAGCTGCAACAAAGCTGGTTCCTGAATTCTCAAAGAAGGCTTGATATAAGCAACAAGCTGAACATGATGGATTTAAGGTTTCTGTTTATATTGAACAAAAAGGGAACAGAGTCAAAAATGTGTTAGCAGCATTTTCTGGGACTATTCTGTTAGCTTGGAGCAAGCAGTTGCATGGTTCCTTTAACAGAGGCTTCCTGACTCAGCTTTGGCCTCTTTACAAATACCTGATGACAAATACTTAAATAGAGTTCTTGAGCAGCTGGTAGTGGTGGTCTACTTAGTGATAGTGTTGACTCTAAGATTTTCCAGAGGTGGGGTGGTAAATAGCTCTGCAATATGTAGCTATTGCTTCCCAGAATAGGGAAGGTAAGCCACAGCTCTGGTACCTATTCCATGTTAAAAACCTGAGCAGAGCACAGTCAGCAACCAAAGCAGTGCTTTACAGCCTAGCATTTTCAAAACTCTTCTGGTTAAAAAATGATTAAAGATATGAAGTAAAATAGATTCATATAGAGAAAAACTCTAAAGGGGTTACAGTGTGTGGGAAAAAGAATAATAGGCTGGGAGAAAAAAGAAAGGGTGGAGAAATTCCCTAAAAAAGAGAAATAGGGTAATAAAAATATAAGGCACATAAACATAGAAAATACATAAAGAGTTTGGATTAATGGTTATTATTGTATCTTCTTTTAAAATTTTAACTGTTAATGAGCTAACTTGAGAAAGACATTTGATTATAAAGGCTACTAAGTTAAAACAACATATATATTTTAAAGGTATCTTGATTTCAAAATTTGGTTCTAAGGATATGCTGCTTCAAAAAAGAGGTTGTGCTTTTGTTTCCACAGAAGATGAGAACCAGTAGATTGCTTTCAGGCTAATATAATTTGATCAAAGAAGACTTCCCAAAAAAATCTCTGATGTGAAGAAATAGCCACATCTGCTTGAAGGCTGACAACTGAGAAGATCCAGCCTCGGAAGCTTCATAAGATTGCCAACACTCCTCAATCATCAGGGTGGTACTTCAGGTCCATGCTTTGCAGAGAAATTGCTAGACATTCTTCAAGACACAAGGAGAAGCTACTGACAAACTATGCCAGAATGAGCAGAACAGTCCTTAAAATTTCTTGCTTCCCTGAAAGTTATGCCAGAGACTCTAGGCCTGTAGGCTGAAGACGCATGCCCCAATGCTACAAAGGAATTTTGGACAACTTTCCAGGCAGAGAGATTTCATCTTTGTTATTTTTAGATTTTGGAAGTTGTTTGCACGTCCTGTTTACTCTGGTAATATTATATCTTTCAGTGGTCTTTGATGTAGTTAAAGATTAGATAGTAATAAGTATAATTTTTCTTAGTTATTTTAAAAGGTATATTACATATAAAATTTTAGACTCAAAAGGATAAAGTAGATGATAAGTTTTTAAATTTTATTAAATATAGAGTAGACATTGTAACTATAATTCTTGCTTGATAGCTGTTTTGTTATATATAATTTTGTATTGTTAAAATTAAAACCTTTCTTTTTGATTAGACAGGAAATAGAAAGTGATGTGAGATGTCTTTCTATATGCTGTAAAAAGCATTTGCATATGCTGGCCCAAAAACTAGGAAACTAGAAAAGAGTCAGCTTTAGGCTACTCCTAGAACATAAAAAATTATAAGGAACAACAGAAAATGACAGTTTTGATCAACCACATCCTAGCTTATCTGGAGAACAAGAGTCTTCTATGGGAAGGCTGTAAGTAAATGGCTAACAACAATAAAATAAAGATAATCAACCATATATTTATACACATCTTCTTAAACTAAAAAATTGCCAGTATGGGAATATGAAAATTCACCTTTTTTATAAAATAAAAAATTGGAGGGAGGAAGAAGTCTTCCTCCTTCAAAATTATTATAATGTAGAAAAACTCCAAGGACAGAAATATCTATTAAACCAGAATAGTTGAACCAACTGTATTTATTCACAAAGAAGGCAAGAAAAAGAAAATAGTTAATAAACACATTCCTCTATTATTAAAATTTATTGAGAGACAATAGAACTGGAAACATAGCCTTGTATTTTACATAATAGTTTAATTCCTGTGACTGATGGGAAAGTCATTTTATTACTATTTTTGCCTTATAAAAAATATAGATCCCTCATGTTACATTAATTATATAATGTATTTACACTTTTAACATGAAAACCATATTAAAAAATGTCTGATTCTGAGGTCCATTTTGACTTTTCAAATATTCCATTCTGTCTACATTGGCTTACTTCACACTTGGCCAGGGTGTGACATTGACTAGAGTCCTAAAACCTGTTCACAATTTTGTTATCACACTCATGAAAATGGAAACACCAAAGAGCTGAGTGTTTCTGTTTCTAAACTTAATTACTTTTTTTTTGCTGATAGAAATGACAGTAGGATCCACACACTTATCAACTCAGAATATGGTATATATTAAATTTGTTTTTTAACTGCAAGGCACAATGATTTTTGTTAACATTAGTAATATGATGTCTTGATTTCTTCAGACTCATCATCATCAGCTATGCCTCCAGCCATATATTATTGGTATAATATAAAGAGAGATAATTTGCTCAGTTTAGGAAACATGTACTCTATTTTAATTTTAAATAATCAAAAAGCTCTGCCTTTTAGTTCACTTTGATAGCAATCTAATCTAGAAAAACATCAGCACTTAAAACATATTAAGTTGAAGGTCTGCAGAAAGTAAAAGAAAAGAATTTTTATAAAAAAAATACCCCATCTTTATTTATACAAATTTTAGCAATTTGTCAGATGAAAGGGATAAAATCCAATAGAAATATTTAATGAAAGCCTAAAACTGGTAGTATTGATGGAGAGATTATTGGTTTCTTTTAAAATCTGAGATGTTGGAGAAAGACACATATTTTGCATTCAAATCTCAGAAATGTCATACATCTTGTAAAAACTGCATGTTTTCATCATTCACTCAAACAGTGATAAATAATATTTCTACTGGGTATAAGATGACTCATCCTGTACTAAGGTAATGGAAAGCAATTTCTCCATACTTAAGTTCTTAAAATAAGATATTACCTGTGTCTCCAATCCATCTATTGATAAGAACTACCTTGAGTACACCCCTCACAGAAAGATGGAGACACTGCTTGCTGTCTCCCCAAATTTTGTTTTTTGGAATAAGGTCTCAACCAAATGTTCTTTGAATCACAGTTTTATTTTATTTGGCTGAACATTTAAAACAATCCAAATGGTATTCAGAATATATCATCTCTAATACTCCAAGATTAATGGTTGGAGTTAATTGAGCCAAAACTTCTGGCTGGCTCCACCCAGATCTTAGTCTAGCTTTATAGAGATTAGCTTTTTAGCCAAAGTCCTGGTAGGACCCACAATCACCACTTCAGGGAATTTTAGGGTCCATAAAATCACCAAGGAAAGTACTACCATCTGCTGCACATGAACTCCACTTAAGTATTTGGCAATAGGGCCTCTTAAATGACTCAAATGTGTTTTGCCTCTAAGGCTGAATTACAAAGCCTCTCTTTTAAAAGCCATACCTCTACTTGTCTCCAGCAAACAAGGCTTTTTGAAGAAACTACTGTTGCTGCTACTAAGAAGCCTTTTTTGACTCTATTCCTTTTTTTCCTGTGAGAATCAAAACCTTAAATCCACCATATGCAGCTTGTTTTTTATACTGAGTCTTCTGTGAGACTTCAGGAACCAGCCTTTGTGCAGCTTAAACAGCCATTTTGTAATTCTAGAAAAACATGTGGCATCTCTGCACCAAGACCCCCAAAAATTACAACTCAGAAGGGGCTTTGGGCACCAATTCTGTGCTCTGGAACCTTTTTTAATCTTTCTCAAGCTTTATGTGCATGTATATTACTCAGGTTGGGCTATCATTTGTTGTATTAGGTATTTGGCCCAGGTTTTTTGGCTTAGCATAGAGATTTAGACCCACTCATGTTTCCAGTGCAGTGTAGCACCAAATGATCATACAAAAGCAGATATTAATTTTAAGCTGATTTACCTGGGGCCCATGAATATAACTTGCTAACTCTTTACCCTTAAACTAACACATAATTCTTGTTCTATTTAGCCATGTGGCTCAGTACTTTTTTTTTTTAGAGTGGCATTTTAACTTCTTTTTTCTGTGCCTGTCTATGGCATCTCTGCTGTGTCTCTACTCCTCTCTGCAATGTTTCCAAAGTTTTCTTAGCCTGGAAGCCCCACCCACACTTCCTATCAGCCTCTGACCAATCAGCTTTTTATTAAACTAGTACGTGGTACAATTACTTACAATTTAACATCATAATACACTACATATATTGAAGAACAGGAAGCTCTCAAGAAACATTTAATAGCAGTGTTAATTAAAAATTGAGATACCTAAATTTTCACAGAACTGATTACTTTTGTTAGTTACTGTATCTTTTTGGTTTTCTCCATAATTAAAGCTTTATTTAAAAATTGACACCAAAATAGCAGATAACTGTAATATACTTTATAAAATCAGACATAGTTACACTCTCTTGGTAGAGACAATGAACCTAATAAGGCTTTCTGTGAGAAACACAAAAGTGAGAGCAGAGTCAGAGGTGAGTGAATTTCAGCTCCTGGGCCACCCTTCTGGAGAATTCCTCTCTGGGATCAGGGTAACACCCAAGGGTCTGATCTCAGACTCTTGCCAGCAGACAAACCCTAGGGTTTAGCTGTGAGGGGCCTCTTCCAGCAAACCCTAAAAGAAGAGATGTTGCCCAGCTAGGCCCATCTCCAAGGACAACTGCACCATCAAACAAGGAATGAAGCCTTAGAAACTCAGAACCCTGTCCAGAGAAGAGTCAGAGATTGAATAGATGCCTTGCTCAGAGCAGACAGGGGACATACAAGCCCTGTAACCACAACTGACTAAGAGCTGACTAATTGTTAACCACTGAAGCCATGGGCAGATATCAGTGCAAGAATACATAGAACAGTATAAAGAACAGCAAGGCAACAACAGAAGAAACTGGTGGTTCTACAGCTATAAGACATGAACAGAGCAATGAAGAGGAAACAGAAGGAAATAACACCAAAAACACATTTATGAAAATTATTGAAGCCTTCAGAGAGGATATAAAATATTCCCTTAAAAAAATAAAAGAAAATAAAAACAAAATATTGGAAGAGATGAAAAAATCTTGAAAAAAAAAAAAAAAAACAAGAAAAGCCAAACCAGAAAATGAAAGAAACATTCCAGAAACTAAAAAGTGAAATAAAAGCAATTTAAAAAGGCACAAAAAGAGGCAAAGATGGAAATAGAAACTCTGAAGAAAAGAGCTGGAAACACAGATACAAGCATAAATAAAAGAATCCAAGAGATGGAAAAAAGAATCACTGGAGTGGAAGACTCAATAGCTGAAATAGATACATCAGTCAAGAAAAACACTAAAACCAAAAAGGCCATAACACAAAATGTTCAGGATATTTGGAACACCAAGAAAAGACATAACCTGAAAATAATAGGAATAGAAGAAGCAGAAGAATTCCAGCTCAAAAGCAAATTTAATGTTGTAGAGAGCTGCCTGCTGCTGCACCCTAGAGATGGTGCTGATTTCTGGCCTCCAACCCCCATGGGTGAGTACACTCTTTTGATAAAAAAACTCCTTATTTGGCTTGAGCCTGGGACGTGGTTTGCTGCTGCATGTGGACTTATGAGCTGTGCCCATGTGACTTATTGGGATTGGATGCCCTGAGAGTTTCTAGTCAGTGGGTGGGGTTTCCTGGGGGAGGAGAAGGAGAAGAGGAGAAGAACAAAGAGAGAACAATTGTAAAGGTCCCGAATAAACTGCTGAAAGAAGATCCTGGGTGTTGCACTTTCCTTGCTGGCAAGGTTGTGCGCGACAAGTGGTGGCCTGTAAGGGGAAGCAACTCCTGCGAGCTTCAGGCATTAGAACTTTCTGCAGTCGGGGGGGGGGCTTGACTGGTAAGTCCCAGGTAAATTGGGATCTGCAATCAAAGTGGGTAGCTCCGACCTGTAGATAAGGTGGAGAAGAGGGAGCTCACTGACGAGTGGGGGTAACCTCTTATAGCCGTGGACACATGGCAACCTTGAGCTTAAAGTGAAAGTAACAGCAGCTGCAAACTTGAGCTCAAAATGAATGTAAAAGCATTAACAAAGCTGGGACTGTTTTGGTAAGGGCTCCAAGAAGATTTTTAAGGTAGAAATTAAAGGTTATACAAGGATGGGGTCTTCAACCTCACATTCAATCTTTTTAGCTCTTAGGGAGCTGCTTCATTAAGGTTTTTCTGAGTCTTCTCTGCTTGCTAGCAGTGGGAGAGATTCATGGGTTCCTACTCCATATTGAAAAATAGCCAAGAGGGGCGGAGTCAGCAATTAAAGTGGTACAACCTTTTAAAAGCTCTTTGAGTTGAAAAATGATTAAGATTTCCTAATAAAACAGATTTAGACTCTCAAAACCTCTAAACGGGGAAGGAAATAAAGATAAAAAAGCCACGTAAAGATGGCAGATAAGGGCTGGAGAGATGGTTCAGTGGTTAAGAGCGCCCTCTGCTCTTCCAGAGGACCCAGGTTCGATTCCCAGCACCCACATGGCAGCTAACAACTGTCTGTAGCAAACACCAAGGCAAATAAATAAAATAAATAAATAAAGTTAAAAAAAAAAGATGGCAGATAAACAGAGAGTCTGGATTCTGGTTATTGCATTTTCTTGTAATTTTTTAACTTTTAAGGAGGTAATTGCAGAGAGACAACTGATTACTAAGGCTGCTAAGTTAAACAAGTGCATACACTTTAAAGATATCCTGACTTTGATATCTGTTTATAAGAATATGTTACTTGGGAAAAGAGTTTCTGCTTTTGTCTCCATGGAAGATCAGAACCTGTGGATTAGTTCTAGGCAGGTGTGGTTCCATTTGCCAAGGCCACCTGAAGCTGATAACATGCCAACTTGGAGATGTTGGGAGGAGAGATCGGAGTGGGCAGGCAGTGAAGAAGGACAGAGTGAAGGGGGAGAGTTGTACCCCGACCTTGCTGATATAGAAACTCCTGAGTCTACAGACTTGGAGGAAGAGCTGTTGGGAGATATTAATTGGATTAGAGGATATCTTAGGATTGCAAATTGTGAATTGAAACCCCTTTATGACATTCTGAAAGGAGAGTCGGATTTAGACTCCACGAGAGTGATGACAGTGGAAGCCAGAAAGGCACTGCAGGTAGTTGAACAGAGGTTGAAGGATGCTTGCCTAAATAGAATAGAGGAAGGAAAAGATTTTGCCCTATGCCTTTTGCCCACATTCAGACAACCCACATGGGTACTATGGCAATCAGGTCCACTGTTGTAGATACACCCAAAGGTATGGCCTAGTAAAAGTATAGAACATTACCCTACAGCAGTAGCTGATTTAGCTCAGAATGGCATTCAGCAATCCATTCAGTATTTTGGGCATGCACCAGCAGTAATAATTGTGCCATACACAGCAGCACAAGCTAACAGCCTGTGTGCTGTTGTTGATGATTGGGCAATTCTTCGCTGTACCTTTGCTGGAAAAATGGATAATCATTACCCACAACATCCTCTTATGACATTTTTTAAGGAGCACCCCATAATTTTTCCCAAGGTCACCATCACAGAGCCAGTGGCAGGAGCTGTCAATGTATTCACTGATGGCTCAAAAACAGGAGTAGGTGCCTATATGGTGCAAGGCAAGCAACCAGTTCAACATCAATTTACTCCTGGTACTCCTCAGGTAGTAGAACTTCAAATAGTATATGAAGTGTTTAAAGAATGCCATTTTGCCTTTAACTTGATATCTGACTCAGCCTATGTGGTTAATGCTTTAAAGGTGCTTGAAGTGGCAGGACCAATAAAATCATCCAGTATAGTCGCTGTCCTATTTAACCACTTGCAAGACTTGATTGTGCAACGAAAGGAGAGATTTTTTCCTCAACATATCCGTGCGCATACTGGCCTTCAGGGTCCACTCAGTGAAGGCAATGCCAAGGTGGATATGTGCACTAGACAGGACTGGGTGTTTTTTTACCTCTCCTGTAGTCAAAGCTCAAGAATTTCACCAGCTATATCATGTAAATGCTAAGACCTTACAACAAAAGTTTCAGATATCCAGAGCTGAGGCACATCAAATAGTTTTGGATTATGCTCAATGTGTGGTGTAGCACCACTCACCTTCCCTAGGTGTTAATCCCAGAGGGATCTTGCCAATAAAAGTATAGCAAATGGATGTTACCTACATTTCTGAATTTGGCTCTTTGAAGTATGTACATGTTTCTGTAGATACGTGCTGTGGTATCTTGCATACCACTGCCATGTCAGGAGAGAAAGGACACAATGTCATTGCACACTGCCTAGAGGCCTGAAGAGCTTGGGGAAAGCCCCTGCAGGTAAAAACTGACAATGGCCCTGCTTATACTGGAACACAGTTTACTGCATTCTGCAGGCAAATGGATGTACAAGTAACTCATGGATTGCCTTACAATCCACAAGGACAAGGTATAGTGGAAGGTGCTTATCGCACGCTGAAGGAATGTTTACAAAAACAAAAAGGGGGAATAGGCCACGGCCACACCCCCAAAGAAAGACTATCTATAACTCTGTTTACCCTTAATTTTTTAAATTTGGATGTTGATGGCCACTCCGAGGCAGATAGACATCTGGTTCTCACCCCTAGCCACAGAAGCATGGTGAAATGGAAGGATATTTTCACGGGCCACTGGCATGGTCCTGATCCAGTGCTTACCTGGGCGAGAGGTTCTGTTTGTGTCTTTCCTCAGGATCGGCAAGATCCAGTGTGGGTACCAGAACGGCTAACCAGGAAAGTCTGAAATGACAAGTATGATGCTGACTTTGAGGGCAAGGATTGGCCCTGGAATGGGTACCTGTCCCGGTACAAAGCCCTAATGCCATGAGCTTGTTTAGAGCTAAGAGGGATTTTGGTATTACTGTAGCTGTTGTTACAGCCATTTCCCTAGCCGCAATTGGGGCCACCATGGCCGCCATTGCTATGAGTCACACTGTCCAGACAGCTCAAACACTTAACAATGTGTCTGCCAATATAGCCCATGCCTTAGACATTCAAAGAGGCATCTGCCCAGCTTAAAGGCAGGCTGATGTTGGTTAACCATAGGATTGGCCTGGTGCAAGAGGAGGTTGATGTCCTCTGGCAGATGGCTCAGTTGGGATGCGAATGGAAGTATCAGGCCCTATGTGTGACTTCTATTCAGTATGAAAATTTTTCCTATGCTGCAAATTTGTCTAAAGTTGTATCAAGTTATTTTATAGGAAATTGGTCAGGTGAATTTGAAGCGACCATGGAGAAGTTGA
>PVIH01023090.1:0-25630 GCA_004025045.1 Sigmodon hispidus
TGAAGAGCACTTTTTCAGGTGCCTTTCAGCCATTCGTAGTTCCTCTGCTGAGAATTCCCTTTTTAGATCTGAACCCCATTTTTGATAGGGTTATTCAAGGTTTTGGGATCTAAATTCTTGAGCTCTTTATATACCTTAGAGATCAGTCCTCTATCACTTGTAGGGTTGGTGAAAATCTTTTCCCATTCTGTAGGCTGGCATTTTGATCTCTAAACAAACAAACAAGAAAAAAAGCCAAACATGCCCAAGCGGCAAACCACAACCACCGAACAGCTTGGGATCAGAAACACCCTGGACTGACCCTTCAAACCCCAGTCCAACTATAGGAACACTTGACTCACTCTTGAGGGAGGGGGGACAGAACTGGATTTGGCCAGGAGTGGAGACTGATCCAAGCATTATTAGGTCAGTGGGACCATAGGGCTGTCTGCTCCCTGCCCAGGGAGGGGATGGGAAGTTGCAGAGAAGAAAAATGACAAGATGTGGTGGGAGGGGAAAGAGACCTTGAATAAGAATATACAGGGATGGAAAAAAAATTCAGAGGGAAAGCTGAACACAAAGAAAATATATGTGTAGCAATCTTATTTGTATTTCCACCCTTGATAAGCCATGCTTATGATTCTTATCCTCTGTATAGTTATTGTTAACTCTTCCGCATTTTAAATTCTTTTTACTGTTTTTTTTTTTTGATAAACACAAAATAAAGAAGGAAGAAAAAAAAATCACCTGCCATGATCAAGTGGGTTTCTTCCAAGAGATGGGTGCTTCTACATATGAAAATCTGTCAGTATAATCCACCATATTAAATAATTCTGAAAAAAAAAACAACATGATCATCCCTCTAGATGCTGAAAAAGCTTTTGACAAAATCATACACCCTTTCATAATAATGATCTTCGAGAGATCTTGAATACAAGGAATATTCCTAAAAAAATAAAAGTAATATACAGCAAGCAAACAGCTAATATCAAACTAAAAGTGTTTCCACTAAACCAGAAACAAAACAAGGCTCACCACTCTGTCAATATTTTTTTCAATATAGTTCTTGAAGCACAAGCTAGAGCAATAAAAAAAATGAAGGAGATTGTAGAAATACAATTTAAGAAGAAAAATATCAAGCTTTAACAATTTGTAGATAATAGGATTTTACACATAAGTGATTTTTAAAATTCTACTAGGTCCTACAGACTCATAGAGCTGATTAACAACTTTACTAATGTGGCCGGATTCAAGATTAGGTAAGAGTTCCTTAGCACACATTGGACCAAGAGGTGAGTTCATCTCACCTAGTACTGGCTGAAAGCCAAGTCTCTGGATCCCAGGGTCGGGACCAAAACCCCACACATATCTCTGAGGCAGCAGGAAAAAAATCTGTAGACCAAATCTCTTCAATAAAATTAAGTTTGTTGGACACTCTTGTCTACAAATTTCACCTCAACGACCAGTCCACCCATTAACTTACAACTTCGGGGGCTACTTGAGCCCCCAAAACACTCAGCACCCAAGCACCCACTGGATCAAAAATAGTTCCCTGAGACTTAATTCTTCAGCACCTATTGGATCAAGAGGGATACCTTAGACAAACAATATGCCAGCAATTACTGGATCAAGAACCCATAAAGGATCAGGAGCTCCTTCTGGATCAAGAGGTATTATTGGACCAATTCTGGATTCCTGAGACACAGAATCAGCCAGGTCTTATTACACCAAAAAATAGCTCAGTGTCAAACAAAATATACCATCTCCAATTGGACCAAAATCCCAAACTGAACCGAGAGAGGCTTCATAAGACACACAAACAAAGAACAGATTGCAACAAAATCAACTTACAGAGATAAAGACAAATCCTGAAGTGATTTAAGGAAGCAATGAACAGAAACCAGTGCAAGAATGAATATAACAACATAAAGAACAGCATAATACTAGAGAATCTGGTGGTTCTACAACAAAAAGACCCTATCTTGGCAATGAAGGAAAAGAATGAAGTGACCTTAAAATCAACTTTATGAAGAAAATAACAACATTAAAAGAGAAAGCTCCTTAAAGACAAGAAAAATTAGAAGTAATTAATTAACAAATTCCTGAAAGAAAATGAAAATCAAAAACAATCATAAGGATGCGGAGCGAGGGGAACATTCCTCCATTGTTGGTGGGAGTGTAAACTTGTTCAACCACTCTGGAATGCAGGATGGCTGTTTCTCTGAAAACTGGGAATTAATCTCCTGAAGGATCTAACAATACCACTTTTAGGCGTATACCCTAATGAAGCACATTTGTACCCCAAAAGCATTAGCTCAACTATGTTCATTGCAGAATTATTCATAAAGCAAGAACCTGGAAACAATCTAAATGCCACTCAACTGAAGAATGGGTTAACAAACTGTGGTACTTCTACACAATGGAATACTACTCAGCAGTAAGAAAAAAATGATATCCAAAATTGTTAGGCAAATGGATGGATTTATAGAATATCATCCTGAGCGAGGTATCACAAACACAGAAAGAGAAGCAGGGCATGTACTCACTCATCAGTGGACTATGAAAAAACATACGTCATTGTATATAAGAACTCAAGGCTAGAACATTGTTAAATGACACAGTGCTTCACTTCTACATTGGTGTTCTCTGCCAGGGTTGTGATTGAAGAAGGTCTCATTTTCTTCAGGGATTGGTCACAGGATGTTAAGTTATGTCCCAGTAGATGATTGAACAGCATGAATGGGCTTTTTGTAAATGGAGAGATCGTAAGACTGATGACTGGGTATGAAACTGAAACAACTGACAACTAACTAAGTTTGATGAATAAAATAATATAAAACCACCAAATAATAAAAAAGGGAAAAAAAGAAAAAAGAAACAGTATGATTAATATCAGGGTTTCACTGGCTTTATAACATTTAAAGGCTTTGTTTATATGTTAAGTTTTTAGGAATTACATAATATGTATTTGTCTTGTTTTTTTTAAGTTATAGTAGAATTCGGTAGTAAGTCTATATTTTCTTGTGTTTCTTTCTGTTATTGCTGCTTTTTATTTTTAGTACAAAGTATTTTATTATTATTTCAAGCAGGTTACAAAGTATGCATTTGTTAAAATGATTCATTGACCTTAGATTTAATTGTGCTATCGAAAAAATCACCAGTTATTTTTTCAAATTCTTCAATTTATTGAAACAATTTATAATGTATGTGGTTCCAATTTTTTGGAATTATATTCTTATCTATTAGAATGTTTAGGTTTCAATTTCTAGTTTTACTGAAGTATGTTTTCACTTTTTTTGGTTTAATTTGTTAAGAATTTGCCATTTGTGTTTTACTTGTAAAAAATAAATAAATAAGTAAATTTTAAAAAACCATTAAGAACAAATTTCAAGATTTAAAAATGGAAATAGATACATAAGTGACCCAAAAAATTCTACCAGGGAACTTATACAGCTGATAAACACCTTCAGCAATGCAACAGGGTACAAGATTAACTCAAACAAATTAGTAGCCCTTCTATTCACTAAAGATAAAAGGGCTGAAAAAGAAATAAGGGAGACATCACCCTTTATAATAGCTGCAAATAGCATTAAACACCTTGGAGTAACTATAACCAATGAAGTAACAAATCTATTTGACAAAACCTTTAAATTACTGAAGAAAAAATTTGAAGAGGATATCAGAAAATGGAAAGCTTTCAGATGTTCCTGAATAGGTAGGATCAATATAATAAAAATGGCAATTCTACCAAAAGCAAGCTACAGATTCAATGCAATTCCCATCAAAATCTCAACACAACTTTTTACAGAACTTGAAAGAACAATACACAACTTGATTTGGAAGAACAGGAAAGCCTGGATTGCCAAAATAATTCTACTAAAAAAAAGAGCCTCAGAAGTCATCATCATCTCCAACATCAAGTTATACTATAGAGCCACAATAATAAAAACAGCCTGGTACTGGCATAAAAACAGACTAGTGGATCAATGGAATCGAATTGAGGATCTGGGTATTAACCCAAAAACCTATGAACACCTGTTCTTTGACAAAGAGGCCCAAAATGTTCAATGGAAAAAAAAAGACAGCACCTTTAACAAATCGATGTTTGCATAGCTGGATGGTAGTATGTAGAAAAATGCAAATAGATCCAAGCCTATTACCCTGCACAAAACTCAAATCCAAGTGGATCAAAGACCTCAACATAATCCCAACCACACTGAACTTCATAGAAAAGAAAGTAGGAAATAGCCTTCAAAGATTTGACACAGGTGACCACTTTCTAAATATAACACCAGTAGCACACACTAAGAACAACAGTCAATAAGTGGGACCTCCTGAAACTGAGAAGCTTCTGTAAGCCAAGGACACAGTCAATAAGACAAAATGACAGTCTACAGAATGGTAAAAGATTTTCACCAACCCTACAAGTGATAGAGGATTGATTTTTAAAATATATAGAGAACTCAAGAAACTAGACCCCAAAACCTTGAATAACCCAATCAAAAGATGTCAGTTCAAAACTAAAAAGGGAATTCTCAGCTGAATAATTACAAATGGCTAAAAGCCACTTGAAGAAGTGCTCAACATCTTTAGCCATCAGAGAAATGCAAATCAAAGCAACTTTGAGATACCATGTTACACCTGTCAGTTTGGCTAAGATAAAAGACACAGACCACAGCTTATGCTGGAGAGGTTGTTGAGCAGGAAGAACACTCTTCCATTGTTGGTGGGAGTGTAAGCTTGTTCAGCCACTCTGAAATGCAATATGTGTGTTTCTCAGAAAACTGAGAATCAATCTCCCCAATGATCCAGTAATACCACTACTGGACATATACCCAAAGATGTACATTCTCACACTCCAAATCACTAACTCCACTATATTCATAGCCACATTATTCCTAATGGCAAAAATCTGGAAACAGTCTAGATGCCCATCAACTAAAGAATAGGTTAACAAACTGTGGTACATCTACACAATGGAGTACTACTCAGCAGTAAGAAAAAATGGTATCCTAAAATTCGCAGGCAAATGGATGGACTTGGAGAATATCCTTCTGAGCGAGGTATCACAAACTCATAAAGATAATACTCACTCATTAGTGGTCTCTAAACAAACAAACAAGAAAAAAAAAAAGCCAAGCATGCCCAGGCTGCAAACCACAACCACTGATCAGCTTGGGATCAGAAACACCCTGGACTGACCCTTCGGACCCCACTCCAACTATAGGAACACCTGACTCACTCTTGAGGGAGGGGGGACAAAACTGGATTTGCCAGGAATGGAGACTGATCCAAGCATTATTGGTTCAGTGGGACCATAGGACTGTCTGCTCCCTGCCCAGGGAGGGGATGGGGAGTTGTGGAGAAGAAAAAATGACCTGATGTGGCCAGAGGGTGAAGGGACCTTGAATGGGGATATACAGTGATGGCAAAAAAAATTCAGAGGGAAAGCTGAACACTCAGTAAATATATGTGTAGCAATCTTATTTGCATTAACACCCTTGATAAGTCATGCTTATGATTTTTATCTTCTTTATAGTTATTGTTAACTTATCAGCATTTTAAATTCATTTTACAGTTTTTCTTGATAAATACAAAATAAATAAAGAAAAAAAAGAATAATTGGAATTGAAGAAGGAGAAGAATACCACCTAAAGGCATAGAAAGTATATTTTAAAAATTCATAGAAAAATGCTTTCCCAATCTAAAGAAAGACATGCCTGTAAATATATAAGAAGCTTACAAAACACCAAACAGACTATCACCCCCCACAAACTTCTGTTCATCGAATAATAACCAAGGCACTAAACTTACACTATAAAGAAGGAATAGTAAAATCTACAAAGAACAAAGGTCAAGTTACCTATAAAACCAGACCCATCAGAATAACATCAAATTAATTAATGGAAACAAAGAACGCTAGAAGGTCCTGATCAGATGTTACATAGACACTAAGAGACCCACAGTTGCCAGCCTAGAATACTAAGCCCATCAAAACTGTCAATCATCATAGATTTAGTAAACAAGATATTTTATGACCAAAGCAAATTTAAAAACTACCAGTTTATGAATCCAGCCCTTCAGGGAGTGTTATTCATATGAGTAAGAATGTTTTTGCTTAAAGTCCACTAATGAAGCTAATTAAGTTCATAGCAGCATTATTACTCATAACAAGAAACTAGAAATATAGATGGTTGTGAGCCACATATGTGGTTGCTGGGAATTGAACTCAGGACCTCTGGATGAATAGTCAGTGCTCTTAACCTCTAAGCCATCTCACAGAAGAATTACGAATGGCTGAAAAGCACCTGAAAAAGTGTTCAACATCTTTAGCCATCAGAGAAATGCAAATCAAAACAACTTTGAAATACCACCTGACACCTGTTAGATTGGCTAAGATAAAAGACACAGAGGATAGCCTATCTGGAGCGGATGCCCAGCAAGGGGAACACTCCTCCATTGTTGGTGGAAGTGTAAGATTCTTCAGCCACTTTGGAATGCAGTATGGTGGTTTCTCAGAAAATTGAGAATCAATCTCCGAGAGGACCCAGCAATACCACTTCTGGGTGTATACTCTAAAGATGCACAGTCGCACTCCAAAGACATTAGCTCAATTATGTTCATAGCAGCGTTGTTTGTAATAGCAAGAACCTGGAAACAACCTAGATGTCCCTCAACTGAAGAATGGATTAACAAACTGTGGTACATCCACAAAATGGAGTACTAGTCAGCCAAAAGAAAAAATGATATCCTAAAATTTTCAGACAAATGGATGGATTTGGAGAATATCCTTCTGAGCGAGGTATCACAAACCCAGAAAGAGAAGCAGAGGATGTACTCACTCATTAATGCACTCTAAACAAACAAACGAACGAACAAACAAACAAGCAAACAAGAAAAAAGCAAAGCATGCACAAGCTGCAAACCACAACCACTGAACAGCTTGGGATCAGAAACACCCTAGACTGACTCATTGGAGCCCACTCTCCCTAGAGGAACACGTGTCTCAGTCTTGAGGTTGTGGAGAGAAAACTGGATCTGCCAGGAGTGGAGACTGAGCTAAGCAATATTGGGACAGTGGGACCATGGGACTGCCTGCCGCCTGCCCAGGGAGGAAATGGGGAGTTGTGGAGAAGAGAGAATGTACTGATGTGTTGGAAGGGGAAGGGACCTTGAATAAGGATATACAAGGATAGAAAGTATGGCTTCTTTGTTAATAATAATAATAATAATAATAATAATAATAAAGAACCTGGAAACAAACTAGATGCCCCTCAACTGAAGAACTGATTAACAAACTGTGGTACATCTACACAATGGAATACTACTCAGCAGTAAGAAAGCAGGATATCCTATAATTTTCAGGATATGGATGGATTTGGAGAATATCCTCTCGAGCAAGGTATCTCAAACCCAGAAAGATAAGCAGGGCATGTATTCACTAATTAGTGGACTCTAAACAAAAAAACATAAAGCAAAGCATGTCCAGGCTGCGAACTACAGCCACTGAACAGCTTGAGATCTGCAACACCTTGGACTGACCTTGGATCCCACTTCCTCTAGAGGAACACCTGACTCAGTGATGATGTTGCAGGGAGAAAACTGGATCTGCAAGGAGTGGAGACTAAACTGAGCAATATTGGGACTTTGGGACCTTCTGCCCATGCTGGGAAGGAGATGGGGAGATTTGGAGAAGAGAGAGTGATTAGACAGGGTAGGAGGGGGAAGGTCCTTGAATAAGAATATACACGGATAGAAAATGTGACTTTATTCATAATAAAAATTAAAAAAAAATATTACACTACTGATTTTTATTGGGGCTACACAAATTTTAAACTACATAAAAAAAGGAATATGTATTCACATTTTGCAACTTTTCAACCCTTCTATCCATTCTATTTGTGTAATCCTAAATCTCAAATATTTTTTAGTTTTCTTTTTTATTAAGTGTGATGTTATTTCCATTTTTCTACATATTTCCATCCAGCTATGCCAACACCATTTGTTAAATATACTATTTTTTTTCCATTGAAATGTTTTGGGCCTCTTTCTCAAAGATCAAGTTTTCATAGGTTTTTGGTTTAATGTCTGTATCCTCAGTTCTATTCCATTGATCCACAAGTCTGTTTTTATGCCAGTACCAGGCTGTTTTTAATACTGTAGCTCTATAGTATAACTTGAAGTCAGGAATGGTGATACCTCCTGAGGTTCTTTTGTTGAGTAAAATTGTTTTGACAATCCTGGCTTTCCTGTTATTCCAAATGAAATTGAGTATTGTTCTTTCAAGATCCAAAAAATATTGTGTTTGGATTTTGATGGGCAGTGCATTGAATCTGTTTTGGTAGAATCTGTTTTGAATTGATTGCCTTTGGTAGAATTGCCATTTTTACTATGTTGATCCTACCAATCCAGAAACATAGGAGAGCTTTCCATTTTCTGATATCCTCTTCAATTTCTTTCTTCTGTGATTTAAAATTTTTGTCAAATAGGTCTGTTACTTCTTTGGTTATAGTTACTCCAAGGTATTTAATACTATTTGCAGCTATTATGAAGGGTAATATTTCCCTTATTACTTTTTCAGCTCTTCTATCTTTAGTGTATAGAAAGGCTACTGATTTCTTTGAGTTAATCTTGTATCCCGCTACATTTGTGAGGGTGTTTATCAGCTGTAGCAGTTCCTTGGAAGAATTTTGTGGGTCACTTCTGTATACAATCATCATCTGCAAATAGAGATACTTTCACTTCTTCTTTTCCAATTTGTATCCCCTTAATCTCTTTTCGTTCCCTTATTGCTTTAGCTAAAACTTCAAGAACTGTATTGAATCGATAAGGGGAGAGAGGTAAGCTTTGTCTAGTTTCTGATTTTAGTGGGATTGCTTTCAGTTTTTCTTCATTAAGTTTGATACTGGCTGTTGGCTTCTTGTAAATTGCCTTTACTATATTTAGGTATTCTCTCTGTATTCCAGATCTCTCCAGGGCTTTAACAATAAAAGAGTGTTGGATTTTGTCAAAGGCTTTTTCAGCATCTAAGGATATGATCATGTGGTTTTGTTCCTTTTGTTTGTTTACATGATGGATAACATTTACAGTTTTTCGTATGTTAAACCAGCCCTGCATTTCTGGGATGAAGCCTACTTGGTCATGGTGGATGATATCTTTTATACATTTTGGTACACGGTTTGCCAAAATTTTGTTGAGAATTTTCGCATCAATATTCATGGGGGAAATTGGTCTGCAATTCTCCTTCTTTGTTGTGTCTTTGAGTGGCTTGGCTATTAGTGTAATTGTGGCCTCATAAAAGGAATTTGGCAATATTCCTTCAGTTTCTACTGTGTGAAATAGTTTGAGGAGTAACTGTAGTAATTCTTCTTTGAATGTCTGGTAGAATTCGGCACAGAAACCATCTGGACCAGGGCTTTTATTTTTGGGGAGGCTTTTAATGACAGCTTCAATTTCCTTAAGGGTTATAGGCCTGTTGAGGTAACTAATCTGATCTTCATTTAATTTTGGTAGATGGTACCTGTCCAGAAAGCTGTCCATTTCATCGAGGTTTTCCATTTTTGTTGAATACAGATTTTCAAAGTATGATCTGATAATTCTCTGGATTTCCTTGGGGTCCGTTGTTATGTCCCCCTTTTCATTTCTGATTTTGTTGATTTGAACACTCTCTCTATGTTTTTTGATTAGTTTGGCTAAGGGCTTATCTATCTTGTTAACTTTTTCCAAGAACCAACTCTTAGATTCATTGATTCTTTGTATTGTTCTTTTGTTTCAATTGTATTGATTTCAGCTCTAAGTTTGATTATTTCCTGCTGACTACTCCTTCTAGGTGAGTTTGCTTCTAATTGTTCTAAGGCTTTCAGCTGCGCTGTTAGGTCTCTAGTGTGGGATTTCTCTAGGTTTTTCATATAGGCATCTAGCACTATAAATTTTCCTCTTAAGACTGCTTTATTGTGTCCCACAAGTTTGGATAGGTTGTGGATTCATTTTCATTAAATTCTAGGAAGGCTTTGATTTCTTTCTTAATTGCTTCCTTGACCCAGAGATGGTTCAGCTGAGTGATGTTTAGTTTCCGTGAGTTGGTAGGCTTTCTTTGGGTTTTGATGTTGTTGAACTCTAACTTTAGGCCCTGGTGATCCAATATGTTACAAGAGATTATTTCCATTTTTTTGTATCTGTTGATATTTGCTTTATGACCAATTATGTGGTCAATTTTGATCCAAGCCTGTCACCCTGCACAAAACTCAAATCCAAGTAGATCAAAGACCTCAACATAAACCCACCTACTTTGAACTTTATAGAAAAGAAAGTGGGAATTACACTTCCACAAACTGGCACAGGTGACCACTTCCTAAATATAACACCAGTGGCACAGACACTAAGACCAACAATCAATAATTGGAATCTCCTTAAGCTAGGAAGCTTCTGTAAAGCCAAGGACACTGTCAATAGGACAAAACGACAGCATACAGAATGGGAAAAGATTTTCAAGAACCCTACAATTGATAGAGGACTGATCTCTAAAATATATAAAGAGCACAAGAATCTATAGCCTAAAACCTTGAGTAACCCAATCAAAAAATGGGGTTCAGATCTAAAAAGGGAATTCTCAGCTGAGAAATTACGAAGGGGTGAAAGGCACCTGAAAAAGTGTTCATCATCTTTAGCCATCAGAGAAATGCAAATCAAAACAACTTTGAGATACCACCTAACACCTGTTAGATTGGCTAAGATAAAAGGCACAGATGACAGCTTATGTTGGAGAGGATGCAGATCAAGGGGAACACTCTTCCATTGTTGGTTGGAGTGTAAGCTTGTTCAGCCACTTTGGAATGCAGTCTGGTGGTTTCTCAGAAAACTGAGAATCAATCTCCTCAAGGAACCAGCAATACCACTTCTGGGTGTATACCTTAAAGATACACATTCACACTCCAAATATTTTGGCTCAGTTATGTTCATAGCAGCATTATTTGTAATAGCAAGAACCTAGAAACAACCTAGATGCCCCTCAACTGAGGAATGGATTAACAAACTGTGGTACATCTACACAATGGAGTACTACTCAGCAGTAAGAAAAAATGATATCCTTAAAATTTGCAGGCAAATGGATGGACTTGGAGAATATCCTCCTGAGTGAGGTATCACAAACTCAGAAAGATTAGCAGGGCATGTGCTCACTCATTAGTGGTCTCTAAACAAACAAACAAGATAAAAGCAAAGCATGCCCAAGCTGCAAACCACAACCACTGAAAAGCTTGCGATAAGAAACACCATGGAATGACCCTTCGGCTCCCACTCCACCTAGAGGAACACCTGACTCAGTCTTGAGGGAGGGGGGACAAAACTGGATTTGCCAGGAGTGGAGACTAAACTAAGCATTATTGGATCAGTGGGACCATGGGACTGTCTGCTGCCTGCCCAGGGAGGGGATGGGGAGATGTGGAGAAGAAAAATTGACCTGATGTGTTGGGAGGGGGAAGAGACCTTCAATAAGGATATACAGGGATAGAAAAAAAATTCACAGGGAAAGCTGAACACAAAGTAATTTTATGTGTAGCAAATTATTTGCAGTATTACCCTTTATAAGTCATGCTTATGTTTTTATTTTCTTTATAGTTATTGTTAACTACTCAGCATTTTAAATTCTATTTACTGTTTTTCTTGATAAATACAAAATAAATAAAGAAAAAGAAAGTAAAGCAATAGTATATCTGTCCAGACATTGCATGAACAAAAATGCTGAGCCTCTTTTTGAGGAAGAAATGACCTCTGATACAATGGTGTATAGGACTTTGAAGGCTATATATTGAGTTTGTGATTAGCCTGGCCTATGACTTAGCAACAGAGTTTCAAAAATAAAAATGAAAAGTGTATATCTCAAAAACAATGATAATCACATCTTCACATTTTTCTTCTGATATTTTTACATTCCAGATATATTGATTTGAACAGTCCTTAATATCTAATATTAAAGGATTTTCTACTATTTATCTATTGATTTAAGCTTTCTTAATGGTAAATTCATTTTTATTTAAAAATTCTTGACTATGAATAATAAGCAACAATATTAAAAATATTTAAACATAAAATGCATATTTTTGATGTTTTCCTATAAAAATACTGATTTTTGAGTATCAGTCCATAAAATATTTTAAAATATATTTGCAATGTATACTGTTTAACCTTAAGAGGCAGATTTTTTAGTAATATTTGTTTTTTTTAATAAAACTATACTTTCCCCAAAAAAGTGTGATGTTATATTGTTTGTAATTTAAAATAAGAATTATAAAGATAAGAGAAAAGAGCTGTTAATGTTACATGAGGCAGTAGTTTTTTCTCCCCCCCTGTGCCCCCCACCCCTTTACTTTTAATAGAGAACACAGAGATATTCAATCTTAGAATTCATGGAGACAAGATCTTTTCCTTTCAGCATTGATAAGAAGTTTTCCTAGTGTCTTTTTCCTCTGCTTTTCTTTTCTTTTTTTTTTTTTACATTGTAGTTCTTTTTTTTTTTTAACTTTATTTATTTGTTTGTTTGATTTGGTGTTTGCCTGGAAGTAGAACTACAGACAGTTGTTAGCTGCCATGTGGGTGCTGGGAATCGAACCCCGGTCCTCTGGAAGAACAGATGGTGCTCTTAACCACTGAGCCATCTCTCCACCCCCCCCTGCTTTTCTTTTTTTTTTTTTTCCTTCTTTATTTTGTATTTATCAAAAAAAACACAGTAAAAAAAAGAATTTAAAATGTGGAAGGGTTAACAATAACTATACAGAGGATAAGAATCATAAGCATGGCTTATCAAGGGTGGAAATACAAATAAGATTGCTACACCTATTTTCTTAACTTTAAGAATTTACCTCAAAGTTGTTTTGATTTGCATTTCTCTGATGGCTAAAGATGAAGAGCACTTTTTCATGTGCCTTTCAGCCATTCGTAGTTCCTCTGCTGAGAATTCCCTTTTTAGATCTGAACCCCATTTATGATAGGGTTACTCAAGGTTTTGAGATCTAAATTCTTGAGCTCTTTATATACCTTAGAGATCAGTCCTCTATCACTTGTAGGGTTGGTGAAAATCTTTTCCCATTGTGTAGGCTGGCGTTTTGATCTGTAAACAAACAAACAAGAAAAAAAGCCAAACATGCCCAAGCGGCACACCACAACCACCGAACAGCTTGGGATCAGAAACACCCTGGACTGACCCTTCAAACCCCAGTCCAACTATAGGAACACCTGACTCACTCTTGAGGGAGGGGGGACAGAACTGGATTTGGCCAGGAGTGGAGACTGATCCAAGCATTATTAGGTCAGTGGGACCATAGGGCTGTCTGCTCCCTGCCGAGGGAGGGGATGGGAAGTTGCAGAGAAGATAAATGACCATTTGTGGTGGGAGGGGGAAGAGACCTTGAATAAGGATATACAGGGATGGAAAAAAAAATTCAGAGGGAAAGCTGAACACAAAGAAAATATATGTGTAGCAATCTTATTTGTATTTCCACCCTTGATAAGCCATGCTTATTATTCTTATCCTTTGTATAGTTATTGTTAACTGTTCCGCATTTTAAATTATTTTTACTGTGTTTTTTTGATAAATACAAAATAAAGAAGGAAAAAAAAAAAGAATTTACCTTAGTTTCTGGCTCTGGGTTTTTACTAAGACCAATTAGAATTCCTGGAGCAATTAATGATGCTGAGTACTTCATAAGACATTGACTATTGATATTTATTTCTGTTTCAAAGAACTTTTGCATTTGTTCTCTTAATCACTCAGTACTTTGTATCTTGTAGGGTAAAGCCTATATTTTCTATTAGAAATTTTAGCATTTTAGGCTTCACATTGTCTTCACAGGGTGTGTGGTAGAGTTGGATTGAGTGTTAAAATAGTAGGTGTTCATCACTACATCAAACGTAAAAAATTTAACTTTTAATTTGATGCAATTGAATCATTAGGATACATTCAAACATATACCAGGTATTAGAGAGCAATGAGTAAGTGTTTTAAGAAAGTCCACAAAAACTCATCATAAATTGAAACATATATTTCCCAAGCTAAAATAAATTTATAAAAGTTTTCATGTAAAAGAAAAAGAAGATCCAAGGTATGAAAACAAAAGTTGAATTCATCAATAATTTGTATTTTTGATTATATAATGCCCTTAGTCTATAGCTCTTGGCTGTGAGTAAACAAAAGTGTCTAATTTTCAATTAATTTTAATTTTTATATCCATTTAGAACACATTTGAATTCTACTGTATTGTAATTTTAATACTATTCTCCCCTTAGAATTTGCCATCTCAAATATTAATTGGTCTGACAGAAACTATTATCTTTAATTTTCCTAGTACCAATTTATCAACTAAATATGCTGTGAAGTTAGTATTTTTCAGGAGATTGATCACCTCATTATATTATATCTTCTCATTTTCATTTTTCTTAGGATTTTTAACCATCATATATGTACTCATGCTAAGTAATATATGAAAATTGGGAAAAAATGATACTACATAAACGCAAACCTACAGTGTTTGTTTAGAATTGCAACCAGAATGCATAGCACATGGAAGGCAGTACTTTCTTGTTTGTATAGTATATGGTACAATATTGATATATTATATTTTTGAAGTACCTATATGAAATGTAAACTTACATGTGATATATGTAAGTTTAGTTATTGTATTTTGAATGACAAAGTATTATTCTGAAATATTGAAATTAGTTACTGTACAAATAAAATCTTCATGAGAACTTTATTTTCAGCTTTAACTTCTCTTACTTTAAAATAATGTTTTTATTAGGACTTTAAAAATGTAACTTAGTAATATATTTCCCTTAACATTTTTGGGATAGAAATAGTTGATGCAGGAATAATTATAATTCTAAAAATAACTCTATATCAGAGAAGCATAAATATTTGTGCCTATATTAGGAAGGAAACTAAAGCAAATTATAATGTGGAAAGGTTCTGTAAATAAACAACTTTTAAAGACAGAATCTTTACTTACTTGTATTTCTCACATTTCTTCAGGTTTGACTGTGTCAAGGACAATATAGGTTTTGACATAGTACACCAAATAATATTAACATGACAGTATGAAGCAAAGTGAATTCAACAGAAGGCTTTCTTTTGTTGTTGCACATATTATCATATTATCATATGAAAGATATTGAGATGATGTCAACTTTATAATATGATGATAAATATATGGAAATAAGGCATGTGATTCACTTGGTGTCTGATTTCTGTGTATATCTCCAGGTAAGTTTAAATCATGCCTTCTGAAGATGCTGATCTGTTTTCTGCAGTTAGTGTTCTATGAATTTATTACCTCAAAGAATCCAACTGTAGATATGCAAATTGCATATGTGCATGAAAAACAAGTTGTTTTAGATACTTTTACCAGCAAATATAAGTTAGAAGATATTTCATAAAAAAAGTTAAATTCAGAAAGGAGGGATCAGACTATGTTTCTGTGTGTGGACTGACACTTCGGAGCCCATTCACTCCACAGGAACACTTAACCCAGTCTTGACATTTGAATGAGGAAACTGGACTTGTGTGGAGTTGATGCTGAGGTGATCCACCTTGAGACTTATTGCCCAAACAGATAGGGGAATGGGGATAAGGGAGGCTGAAGACTGACAGGGAAAAATTGGGAGGAGGAATGGAAGGAAAGCAAGTGGATACTTAGAGAAAAAGTCTTTATTTTAGACATAAAAAAATAAACTCAGATCACATTACTTGAAATTTTAGTCTGTTAATAATCAAATATTTTTTACTCAGAGCAAACACTTTTTGGGTGATAACATTTTTCCAATTTTACATGTTTTATGATTTAATATTTTGATATTTTCAATTTTAAATATAAACTATGCAGTAATAGACTTTTACTTCATTTTATATTGTGCATTGTTTTATTAACATTGAAAATTATATTTTAAGCATAAATGGGGAACATATTGGCGAAACATTACTAGATTACAATGATGACTGAATAAAAAAGCTTTCTTGCATTGGTTATGTTAGAAAGTAAATGAGACCTAGTTGTCTTGAGAAATATTTGAGTAAATAAGTATGTCTTTTTAAATTTGTGCCTACTAAATAGGTCTATTGATTTTGTCATATAATCTACTTATCATTATCTAATTCATTACATGGAATGCTTTTTTGTGCTCCTATTGTTTACTGCTTTAACCTAAGGATGTCTTTCTTCTATAGTATTTTAATCAAAAATCCATAGTACTGAATCTCACAACTTAATTGTAATTGCACTACACACTTTCTACAAGCTAAGTGTAAATCTTAATAGTAGTGTCATACAAATCCCTGTGACATAGGAGAGTAACATAGATAAACAGCAATTACTTTGGTGTTTATTTGGTTCTTATCATTTGCCACATCTTTCTGTACCTTTTATGTAAAGTAATCTATCTAATTACTTTAAAAGATAGAAAACAAATCATGAAAAATTATTAGCATTCCTTCTTTAAAATTGAGAAATCCTAAAACACAAGAGGTCACTTATCTGTCTTCAAGTTAGAAAGACCCAAGACCAAAAGCAAGGCACTTTAGTTCTATGTTGTATCTTACCACACTACCACACTTCATGCTTGTCACTATCTCCTAGCTCAACATGAAACCTTCTTCTCCATTCCTTTCTATTTATGAAAGTTAAAATATGGTTTTTATTTCATATGAAGTTCTACCACTTTCTCTCTTATATTCATATTTCTTACATGTTCTTTATATTTGGTTGTGTAACCTAACAATGTCATTTTAAATAATATTTGCAACCCATCACATGTTTAAAAAAAGAAATTCATTTGAAGGTAAGATATAAGTCAACTATCTTACTTTATTACTATTGCTACGTACACAGAACATTGTGTAGATCCAAAGAAAGAGGCATTTAAATACAGACTAGCATGATTCTATTTTCAGTGGGAGAAGATGCTTTAAGTTCCAGGGAGCCACCATGGTAAAGGAGAGGATGGATGTGTGTTTGCATGTGTATACACATAAGTATAATAAATAATGTTTGAAACTGCAAATTTGAGAGAGGTTACTTATATTATTCTCTAATACTGTTGTTCAATTTCTATGACAGCATATCAACACTAAGTCATCTCTTATATAAGAGACCATTGCATTTGAGGTCTTTCTTACTGTTTCAGAGGTTAGGTCATTATCATCATGTCATTGGAGCAGTAGCTGAAAACTGCATGTTTATTGACAGGCCAAAAGAGAGCAGAGATACCCTGGGCTTGGTATGGCTTTTTGAAAGCCTCAAAATTCATCCTCAGTGACATGCTTTCTCCCAAAGGTCATAGCTCCTAGTCCTTCTAATTCTAGTAGAGTTACCACCCCCATGTCTCCTAAACATTCAACTACAGTAGCCCATGCAAGTTATCTTACTTTCTTTTTAATTTTGCATTCTGTCTGTTGTTTCCCTTCTCTCACCTCTTTCCCGTCTTTGCCACCACACACAGACACAATTCTCTCTGCTTTTCTTCATCACAATCTCTGTAAACAATATCTATGTGGGTGTAAAAATAATAAAAGAGTTCACCTTGTTGCCAGCATCATGGCCAGTATGTTTTTGTGTGTGTCTGTCATTTTTTTTTCTGTATCTTTTTTAATTTAATTTTATTTTATCCATAAGATTATAATTAATGTTTTTCTTTCATTTACTGTCTTTAAATACTTGTATAAACCCATCTCTGCTCTTCTTCAAATTAATTCATGGTCTCTTTTTGTCATTTGTTATTCTGACAGAAATAAAACAAAAATACCAACTCACTTCACTTATTATAGAATGAGTAGAATTTTCTGGCATTGGTGTTTTGATCTTTGAGAGGTGGAAATACATCCAAACCCTTCTGAGTTTTAAAAAATCTATTGAAAAATCAACTATTAATGTCAAGGACCTACTTATATATATGACCTATTCTCTCCCTCTCATTATTTGCCAGCATAGAATAGAGACTATTTTTATTGAGAAGGTAAAGAATTAAGCAATTAATTACTACTTATCTGTTTCTTGGTTATAATTTTTATTGCTGAGATAACAATCTAATCAAAAAAGGAACAAATTTGAAGGGATGTTTTATTAGTCCTCAAAGCATTATCCAAAAAATATGAGACAGGAACTCTAGATATATACAGGAAGGAATTCAAGCTGATCCCATGCAGGAGTGTTCTTTCCTGAAATGCTCTTTATGATTGTTTTCTTAGTCTACTTTTGTTCAAAATTGAGGACCATTTTCAAAGTGAAAGTGAAGGGGTAACTTCAATTGATAAAATGCACTCATCAGAGCAGTCTGGGGACATATCTACAGGTCATTTTATTGATTAATATTTGGTGTGTTTTCTCAAATGAGGATAACCCTTCACAAATGATTCTACCATTTGTCAAGTTCACAAGACATTAGACAGCAAACCTTGGAAGTAATATGAAGTGTAGGGCGCCGTTGGCCCTTGTGCAACTTGCTGGAACATTGCATCATGTTCCCCAGCTATTGCACCTCTACCGCTTATGCTAATTAGCCGCTGAGTAGTGACCTATCCGATGTGATCCCTGAAAATGCTAATTTGGCACTCCTTACCACCTATCACCAGCTATATGCTAATGAGGCATTACTTTGGACCTATCACCAGCTATATGCTAATGAGGCATTACTTTGGTCGTGAATCATATGGCTACACTCGGCGCAGTTTCCCTATATAAGCAGACTACATTTCAGGCACGGGGTCTTTCTTCCACCATTCTATCTCAACTGAGCTGTACTCCAATAAAGTGTGATCCGAGAAGAATCTTGCATGTGGTGACTCGCCATTCTGCAGGCCAGAAAGCGGCTTGCCACAATGAAGATACTTCCTTTCAATGTCAGCAATATCCCAAGTCTTATGGTAATATTTTCAAGTACTTCTAATTTGAAGTTATGCCTATCAATACTTAGTTTGTGAACAGTCTCCATGCCTTAAGGCACTAGGAAAGTGCCTATAGACTTTGGCTGAAGTCAGCTTTTATAGATCATGTCATTGGAGCAGTAACTGAAAACTGCATGCTTATTGACAGGCCAAAAGAGAGGAGAGACACACAATACCCATGATGACTGCAACAGAACAGTAAGCTCACATGAATACTTATTTCCTAAATTCTGAGCTATTCACATCTTGGAGCAGTTCACAATGAAAATACTACTGGCAAATAAAAAAATAATCCTCAACTTGAAATGTATTACTTCATTATTTCAAATAATATGTATAATAAGTATTATCTTATATACTAGATGATAGTGAAATACAAAAATTCAGTAACACTTTCTAAACACTAGACTCAACTGGCACTTTTCGATTTAATAAACATAAATCAACTCATAAAGATCAAAATTAGTCATAGAAGTTCTGTCCTCCATATCTAATTATGATTTTCCTAATTTCATATAAATACTAAGGCAAATATGAAAACATGTACTTAATAACATATATGCTCTAATATAATATATTCCCTTTGCACCTAGCAAAGCCATCTTGATATAATTTTGTATTAAACCATTTACTAAACATTTGAGCAAATAGTTATTTGGCATATTTTTTTTTCACTACACAATATATAACTGTTACAAATATTTGTTTAAAATACTGTTAATGATTTAGAATACTAATAGTTTCTATCTAAATTATATTTTTATCACTAAATCAGTAGTTTGAAGGTTAAGCTAAATTTGTCTTGTAATGAAAAAATGTGATTTAATCTCAGAAACTAGAAATGAGGTCACTAAGTTTCCTATAATTTTTATTTTGCTATGTCTTTGTAGTTTCTGTTCCTCTCTTGAGATAACTATTGTTATTATTTTAGTAATTAGACATGTGCTTAAAATGCTAGTTATTAGCTTTGTTTTGGTTTTACTTATTTGCTCTAATTAAAGACAAAAAATAAGTTATTGCTGGAAGGTATCAGGTAAAATGTTAATTTATATCATATTTGTGAAGTTTTCTCAAGAATAATAACTAGAATTAATAACAATTTTCTCTGTTTATTAAATTATGTTTTTAATTATCTTATTAATTCAAAATCAACATTAATGTTAATCAAAATATTATTTCTTTTCATAGTTAATTTCAACTACTGTAAAGAAAACAATGTAAAATAACCTAGATTTGAAAAACTACAACATACTGTGCAATGAATGCTCTCAATCTCTTCTACTTTAGCCACAATGTTCCTTGTGCATTAATCCTAAATATCATTCAACTTCATTCCAAAATAGATTATTGTGTTATTTTAGAACTGAGAAAAATTGAGTTAGAAGGAAAATAGTGACTTTTATCAAGGTTGAACATCAGATCAATTAAGCAATCAAGACTAAAAAGAAAAGGATTTTATATTTCAACTTTAGTAGAGGACTCTCTAATAAAATTGTACTTACATGGAGTTGATTTACCATATTTTGATGTCTTATCAAATATGAACAAAAACATGATAATATATGATGCCACTTAAAAAAGGCTTAGCATAAATCTTTGATGTTGCCATTTAAGACAGACTTGATTGATAGACATATGTTTCACTTTTGAAACATATCTAGTGTTTTTGCCTTATGATATGGAAGGGCATGGTTTGGCCAATAGCAACCAGAGGAAAAGGGGGAAATTACAATCTCAGTTTAAAGGTAGAAGAGTGTAGTTCTTATCATAATATCTTAGATCTCAAGATACTCAGTGAGAAGAAATTTCAAACTAAAAGTAAATAATTGTTTCTGAATATTTTAATATATTCATATTTTAATATTTATTTATATGAAGATATTCTTTGAGTGGTGATCATTATAATCATTGAAGTTGTCCAACAAGAAAACATTTGTGAAACTATCACTAATAAATCAACCCCAAGAAAGGATGGAATAAGAGTTCTTTGGATAAAATCCCAAATGGAAAAGTAAAATTTATTATATAACATTGGTAGAATAAGAATATGTTGTTTAAATAACTGTAGCTTAATATATTCTTATTTTTATTTATCTAGTCTCTGTGTCTGACTATTTCTATGTAACACAGGAGCAACTTCAAAAGGCAAGTATGGGATTTCTGTAATCTGAAAACTCCACATTGTCTATGTCCTTAAGATATCAGTAATTCAGGAAAATATAGAACTGTGATAATTTTCTGAACAGGAATTCTAATTGTTATTAAATAAAAACTCAAAGCCACATTTCAGGAAAAAGTTGAAATATCAGAAAGAGGAAACAGACCATTGTCCAATCTCACCGAGTCAATTTTCAGGGTAGAAGCTATCTTCCGGCTTCCTCAGGCTCACTCCTCATAGCTTCTACAGATTAAATCTCAGCCTTTTTAAATCTTCCTTAAATACCTACTTCACCCAATTGTTTCACTTTCAGGTTCAATACTGCATCATATTCTACAGGTAAACTTAAAAGTGTGAGCTACTACTATTTGGTAGTTAGGTCTTGAACTCACAAAAACACAGGAAGATCTCTTCTCTGTCTCTGGAGTAATGGGATTAAAGGTCTAGGTCACCACTTACATTCATTCCCATGTTAGGATTAAAGGAATGAATTACCACTTTCTGACCTTCATGGCTTGACTGTCGGTTGGATCTGTTCTCTTATACTCCAGACTGATTTTATTCAATATATACTATATCACCACAATTTTTATCATAATATTTAAGAACACTTAAATGTTTGATCATGACTCTGTAAAGCAAACTGTTGAATTTTTATGGCCTTGTCATTTGTGAGGGAGTCCAACTTAAAGGATTATTAGTGATGAAATTATATTTTATATGATTTGACCCCTTACATTTCTGAGAGTATGAAGATATTTTCAGCAAGCAAGTGATAATGATTACACAGAAAATTTGTTCATCATATCCTGTAAACATAGTTCTACTTGAATGTAAACAAAGTTCCCCTTTATTTTTAAACTCTGCTTTTTATTATTGACATAATTTATAGATACCCAATCAATTTTTGTTTATAGCAAACTGTCACACGCATTCTCATGTATTCATCTTTATATGGAGTCAAAACATGAAAGGTGAACAAGATGTCTATGTAATCTTTAAAAGTACAATTTTATCTCATGATAAATGGATAATGATCTTATCTATTTCTTGAGAAACACCATAAATAAATATCAGAATATTATCCCTGCTTATTGTATGAAAATGCTTTTGGAAATATATAAGATATAATCATGTACCTAAATCACTTAAGAAAATGTCAGTTGTGTGAAATGGAAAAGAAGATAAAAAGAAAAATGAATAGTATGTTTTGTATAGATGAAAATATTTTCATGTCTGTAGCATTAAATGAATTACCATAATGACAGTGTGTTTGGATGACTAGATAAACATTTAGGCAAACTTTTTTTTTTTTAATTTTAATAATTGTCTTCTTTTTATTTGCCCATCTTCATTTGAATGATAAAAGCATATTCTAAGACATTTGATTTATTAAAATTACTACACTATAATGTGTTAAATATGGCAAAAAATCCATTTACATATGTTACTATACTTATATTACCTACATTTTTATATTTCACCTAAAAAAAATACAAGTTAATAACTACAGAAACTTCTACTACTGTTAGGTATAGATTCTGATGTTAGTAATCCATGAAACAATAGTGGTGGCAGCAACAGGTTATAGACATCAATACAAACACAGTAAGTGAAACTTGCCAGCATGGTGAGATTGCAGCAAGAAGGAAGGCAATGAAGTAGAAACAAAGTCCTTTTCCTAGGCCTCTTTTAATGAACTCCTGGCAAAAAGATGTCATCCAAAAATAGGAGGAATCTTCCAACAAATAGAAAGCTCCTTAAAAGTGTTTCCACAGACTTATTTCCTATCTATCCATAGTAATCTATCCATAGTAACCATCAAAATTAACCATGAAAGAGGCTTTAATGTCATGTGCTATCATGAATCAGTGCACTGAGATCGACTTTATTATTATTATTATTATTGAAAATAGATTTGTCTCTCATACAATGTATCCCACCAGTTTTCTCTCCTTCACTTCTCCCAACTCTTTCCTCATCTCTCCTCTCCCTTAAATTCACTCCCTCCTCATTGCCTTTCAGAAAAGAGCAGTCCTCCAAAAGACAACAACCAAATATGACAAAACAACATACAATAGGACAAAGTGAAATCTCTCATATTGGCAAACCAATAGGAGAAGTGTCTGAAGAGCAGGCAAATCAGTCAGAGCCAACCACTCTGCTCTCACTTTTAGGATTCCCACAAAAAAAACTTCAGCACTCTCTCTTCTCCACATCTCCCCATCTCCTCCCCAGCACGGGCGGGAGGTCCCAAGGTACCAATATTGCTCAGTTCAGCCTCCACTCCTGGCAGATCCAGTTTCCTCCCCGCAACATCAAGACTGAGTAAGGTGTTCCTCTAAATGGAGTGGAATCCAAGGAGTCAGTCCAAGGTGTTTCAGATCCCAAGCTGTTCAGTTTTTGTGGTTTGCAGCTTGGACATGCTTTGCTTTTTGCTTCTTTTGATTAGAGTCCACTAAGGGTTTGAGATACCTTACTCAGGAGGATATTCTCCAAATCCATCCATTTGCCTGCAAATTTTAGGATATCACTTTTTATTACTGCTGAGTAGTGGAGAAGAGAGAGTGAATGGAGGGGGTAGGAGGGGGAAGGGACCTTAAATAAGTATATGCTGGATCATTCTCCGTGAGCCTATATAAGCCCTGCTTACTTGATTCATTGGGCCATTTATCATGGAGTCCTCCTTCCACAATACTCTGACAATTTTTCCCTATCTTCCATGAAGGTCTCATCTCTGAGGGAAGTGGCAAACTAGAGATTTTCAATTTATTCTATTTGCCAACATGCCATGCTTTGGATCTCTGCACCCATATCATTTACTGCCAGATGTAGCCTCTCTGATGGCAACTGGATAAGGCACAGGTCTACATATATAGCAGAATATTATTAGAAATAATTTCTTCTTGTGCCAGTCAAGTGTGGATCTACAATAGTTTTCTGGGCTCTCCACTCTCTGTTTTCCCGGTCATACAGGCAGTGTAAGCATGATCCTCCTCTCAGGCCTAGTTTTAATTAAACTAGACATTAGTTGGCCACTAGCACAACTTCTGTGCCACCATTACCCAAACACACCATTCAAGCAGGACAGATCGAAGGGCAGTGGCTTTCTGTCTGGGTTTGTATCTAGGGATCTCTTTCTAGAATGAGACTAGAAAATAGTGAAGGATCCACGCAGACCTCAGCACCATCACTCTAGAGTCAGTGAGCTCTTTGGGTATTTTCCTTGGCAGTGGGGCCCTGGTATCATCAGCTTTTGTAGAGAGCACTTGTGCTAGAATCAGAATGGGTTGTAAGTGTCTCCATGGAACTCCCTCGTCTAAGAAGTGAACTTTCCCCACACTCACAGCTTTGCCTGACTTCCACTGCTCTAGATTTTCACAACACCCCTGAAATTCCCCCAAGGTTTTAATATTCCTAGATAACAGAATTGCCGCTTTCCATTAAAGGAGCATGTAGAGTCTGAACTCCTTGGCAGCAGGGATGTTAACGCTTTCAGTGAATTTTGCCATGAGCCTTGTTTGAATAGAAAATGCACATTCATCATTTGACTTCTTAGTTTTACTTTGCTCTTATAAAAATATAATACTTAATATTTACTATTACTCTAGCTATGATGAATCAATTTAATAATAAAAATAAGCTTCTTATTGGAATGCTATTTAGTTTGATTTCTCTATGTTGACAAATCCTTAAAAACGTCATATTGATTTATTATTAGTATGAGGGTTAGCTACCTGAAAAAGATAACAGGGAAACATTAATCAAGGCTAATGCAGTTCATATTTAATTTGGCAAATCATAGTCACCACTCATAAAAGATGCTGTGACAACTGATTTGTTTTCAATCTCCTCTGGAAAGTGAAATCAGAAGTATTGATACCTTGTATCTGTATTCTACCTCTTTTCAGATTTTTTATTTCTATCTTTGCCTCATTTTGTGCCTTTTTTATTGCTTCTAATTCACTTTTTATTCCTGAAATGTTTCTTTCAATTTTTGGTTCTCCTTTTCTTGCTTTTCTTTCAAGGTTTTGTTCATCTCTTCCAGTTTTTTGTTTGCATATTCTTCTATTTCTTTTTTTTTTTCAAAGATTTATTTATTTACAGAAGAGGGTACCAGATGTCATCATAGATGGTTGTGAGCCACCATGTGGTTGCTGGGAACTGTACTCGGGACCTCTGGAAGAACAATCAGTGCTCTTAACCTCTGAGCCACCTCTCCAGCCCATTCTTCTATTTCTTTAAGGGAATTTTCATGTCCTCTTTGAGGGTTTAATAATCATCATAAAGGTGTTTCTGCTGATGTTTCCTTCTGTCTCTACTTCATTGCTCTGTTCAGGTCTTGCAGTTGTAGAACCTCCAGTTTCTTCTGGTGTTGCCTTATTGTTTTTTTTTTTTTTTTTTTTTTTTTTTTTTTTTTTTTTTTTTTTTTTTTTTTTTTTTTTTTTTTTTTTTTTTTTTTTTTTTTTTTTTTTTTTTTTTTTTTTTTTTTTTTTTTTTTTTTTTTTTTTTTTTTTTTTTTTTTTTTTTTTTTTTTTTTTTTTTTTTTTTTTTTTTTTTTTTTTTTT
>PVIH01023091.1:0-11935 GCA_004025045.1 Sigmodon hispidus
AGTTGAAGGAAAAGTGAAAGTTACCACCAGAAAGCATTGCATTTCCTTATTTACCTGTAAGATAGAAATTTATTTCTGTATACTCTCAGATAAACAAATGCCTAGTTTTTGCTGCAGTCCTAGATTAAATTTTTACATACCCATGATGTAGCTTTGAAGCAGGATCTCCTAAGGTCACTGATAGTGGATAATCAAAGAATATTTATGTATGTGCATGGATTTGTGTCTATATGTCTGTGTACATTTGTATGGGTGCCCATGGAAACAAAAAACAGTGTCAGATCCTCTAGAACTATATGAACTGTCAAACATGGAATCTGTCAGGTGAAAGGACATCAAACTTTCTTAATTACTAGCGAATTTTTCCAGTCCCTGTTGTAGATTTATTTCAATTTTTAGAAGATTCAACTTATTTCTTTTTTTCTAAATTTATTTATTTATTTTAAATCTCAGCTGCAGTTTCTCCTCCTCTCCTCCTAATCTTTCAACACACTCCTCTTCTGTTTCTGTTTTGGAAAGGGCAGGCCTCCCATGTATATAAAAAACACACACAAAAACATGGTCTATCAAGTTGTAATAAGACTAAGAACCCCCGCATGTATTAAGGCTGGGCAAGGCAACATAGTATGAGAACTAGGGTCCCAAAACATGTAAAATATCAGAGACAGCTCTGGCGCTCACTGTTAGGAGTCCCACAAGAGGACCAATCCACACAACTGTAGCATATATACAGAACACCTAAGTCAGTCCCATGCAGGCTCCCTGGTTGTCGAATCAGACTCTGTGAGCCCCTATGAGCCAACGTTAGTTGATTCTTTGTATTTCTTGTGACAATCTTGACTCCTCTGTCTCCTGTAATTATTATCTCCCAATTCTGCAGGATTCCCCAAACTCTGTCTCCTGTTTGGTTGTGGGTCTGTATCTGTTTCCAACATTTGCTAGATGAAGCCTCTAATGACAATTGGGTTAGGCATAAATCTGGTCACATGAGATGGTCAGTTCAGGCTACATATTTGCTATTTCTAGCAGTCTTAGCTGTAGTCATTCTTGTATATTCCTGGTAAATTCCCTTGTACTAGGTTTTAACCTGACACAGAAATGCCCTCTCTTTTCAGTAGTCTCTTTGAGTACACTTCCTTTCCATCCTACCCACCCCAATTTGATTGCTCATGTTCTCATACCCATCCACTCTCAGTATACTCACAAAAACTATTTCATTTTTTATTAATTTGTTTTTACATATATTTTATTAATTTGTTGAAAATTTCATATAATATATTTTGATTGTATTTATTATACTAAGCTCATCCACAATCTACCTCCACTTTCTAACTTACCCAGGTGCTCTGTGGTGGGATTATGTGTTAAATTTTAAATAATTGTCCCACCTATGGGTTTTATATAAAACTGATTGGCTGAAGGCAGACAGGAAGTAGGGCTACCAGACTAAGGAAGCTCTGGTAACATCTTAGAACAGGGACAGATGCCATAGAGTTGCCGCAGCTGCCAGAAGATGCAGAGGAAATGTTGCTGAGAAAAGATACTGTGTCACATAGCTGAACAGGATAAGAAAGACAGTTTAGTTTAGGACTAAGGAGCTAGCAAGTTATATGTGAGGGCCCTAGGCCAATAAGAATAAAATTAATAGAAGTGTCTGTGTTATAAATTGGGCCTAAGTGACAGTGGGCCTGAGAGACTGTCCAAACTTCTGGGCTAGACCAGAAAGGCCAGATTAGAAACATATTACAACAGTGTTCTTTCTTTTACAGAAATAAATTATGAAATATTTATGGAATGGTTCCTTTCTGAAGTGAGATCAAGCTACCTGTCAATCACCTTTAAAGAAAATTGGCTCTTCTTTTCCTAGCAGCTACTCAGTGTAAGTAGCTCCTTAACTAAATGCCATAGATATCGAGAACAGGAAACACTTATTTACTGCTGGTATAAGTTCAAACAACAGATACATGCACTATGGAAATAAACCTGCTGTTTCCTCAAAACACTAGAAATTGATCTTCCATATAATCTAACTATAGTGTTCTTGAGCATATATCCAAACAACTATTATATCTTATTACAGAGATACTTCTAATCCTTGCTCATTACTGCTCTATTCACATTAGCTAGGAAATATTGTGGATTATTTCAAAGATAAGGCAATGATTCATTCCTTTCAGCAAGGTCACTGCATCTGCACCAAAACATAAACTTCATTTCTTTACTCTTGACTTCCTTATTCTGTGATGATTCTTGTGTTAAACTTCAGCCAATTGAATATTAATAAACAATGCAACCAAAGCATTAAAAAATTGCATATTGTTTTACTTGTCTGGGTTTTTTTTACATCTATTCATTGAAGAAGAAAAGGTGAGTTAGCAATTCATATGAAAAGGACTGCATGGCTCACACAATTCCATTGCTCTGTGAAAATATTTTACCTGGAGATGCTGCCTGAAAATGGTAGGTATCATATATTAAGTGTGGATAAAACAAAACCTGTCTATTATATTAGACACAATACTTATCAATATGTTATTACCTTAATTTTCTCAATTTTTAGTATTTACCTATAGAAACCATCCCCAAAGCGCTGACACATCTCTCCCACTCTGCATATTTACCAAAACAAAACTCATTCTAGCATAAATACTAAAGTTCTATCATTTCAAAAGGATCTTTTTAGCTAAAATTGCCATCACAGTTTTGTTTTCTTTATTACACACTACTTATAAAATGCAGAAAGTAACATTTTAGTTATTTATAAATCTGTTTCAATAATTATATGTATGGATCTCCATTACACAAATAAATACTTATTAAAAATTTAATAGACACAAAAACGTGACATTTTCTGAGACAAGAAGATGACTAAAATGTAGTCTTCAAATTACTTATTTATAGTAGCTCAAAATACAAACAAATATTAATAATTCACTTTGCACTATGCTGTACAAGAAGCATGCACAGTAGTCCTACAACATAGTTAGGTTCAGCCATGCATCTTTCTCATTATCATATTTCTTTACAAAAAATATACAGTTACCAAGAAAATGTGCTTAATGTTTGAAATATAGCATCTTCATTTTTTCTTGAATGTTGAGCCAAAGTATCTCTTGTACAGTTAAATAAATTGAAATTGAATTTATTATTTTTTATTTTAATTTTTAAAAAGATTTATTAGCTTGTTCCCACTTTGCATGTATGTGTAAGAGATATAGTCTCATATATCTGAATATAACTTTAAACTCATGAGCCTAGGATGATATAGAACTTTTCATATTCTGGCTCCTACTTTCCAAGTGTGATTTCTAGATCTAAAATTAATTAGATGTTCTTTCAAGAAGAAAACTATTCCCATATTGTTTTGTTGTTGTTTGTTCAGCTGGATTTGCTTTTGTGTTGTACATAAGACCTTTTAAATAATCTTGTAAGTAACTGAGCTAGAGAAGGCTACAGAAGTTGAATGGAGGTAGAGACTATAAAAGAACATCCCTGAAGATGTAAACATCATCTGTTGACCCTTCTGTGGACCAAGTTGACCTGGAGAATGGGGAAAAATCTCTCACCCTTCTTATTCCCAGCCTGAACCCATTCTTCTTTATTTTCTTCTGATTTCTATTGAGCTGTCTTTTATTGAATGAAGACAAAATATGTGCTGGTGAGTCTAAACAAAAGTTGGGACCACCAGGCTATTACAAACACTTTTCTCTATCTTTCATGACTGACAACATATACCATCCAATAAGGGCTACGTGAGGTCAAAGAAATTTATCTACTGCATTTGATGTCTCCTGGAAGTGATTTCAAAAAATGCCTAAGCTTCTATGAAAGTCAGGAATTAAAATAATTTTTAAGGTCTTGGTAAGGAAAGAAAGTACACTGCTCTACTTCATGATGTTCATTTCTGGTAATGAAGACAGTGGATATATTGATTGTCTTTTTGAATAACAGCCAACAATCAATGACATACAAGACATGGAGCTATATTCTGTGTTTCTTTTTTAGGCACTTTCTTCTCTCCTGCACTAAAAGCCCAGGTAAGGGGAATTGTCTCAGGGCCCACAGGAGCAGATTTGTGATGTTCAGCATTTGCTTTGTTCATCATTATTACTCATTCATTCACAGAGTGGACCTTGTCAAGTCTCCACAGCTGGCTAGTTTTACTATCATATTGACTCAGTACAGAGCTGTATTGTCTGGTTGAACCCAAGCTTCCATGCATTTCTGAGAAAGGATGTGGATGATCATTACATCCTCTTAGTCAGTTGTGGGCCAGAATGTAAACTTAAATTTATAAGAATTTCTTCACTGCCACTGACCTGGGATACAGGTATGTGCATGTCTCAAACTGTCTCAAAATGTCCTCTGACTTTTGGTAAAATGTTTGTTAAGACAAGTAAAATTCCAGACAGGGCTTGTTGTTTATGATACATTAGTTATAAGACATACAATAGATCATAACTATAAATATGTCTGAAATAATTGAAAAATTAATAAATAAGTAAAAGCAGTTAATTTTTTAAAAAAGAATGTCTTCACAATACGGTCTAAACATTCTAAGGAAAGTTATTATATCAGTCCTTTTCCCACTTACATATTCCTTAATTTTCAAAAGCAATAATAATTAAAATATGTACATGAACTATAAATAAAAGTACTCTCCCCTGAGTTAAAAAAATAACTCACTGGTTTTACCTTTAGAGGTCAGGAAACCATATCAGTTGCCTTGAAACTTGGGCAAGTATTTTCTTGAAATATTAAGAATGTGGCAGCACTTAGACATAATTATAAATCCGACTTGTTTGTATAATATCTAAGCAGTGTAAGCATAATAACACCTGATCCTAGTTGAGAAAGAAATAGTTAATCATAAATAACATTCTTTATTACTATAAAATGTCATCAAACTAAAAAATTTAGATATTTTTAAAGCATCATATACCCTCTCATTCACAAAAAAAACGTGAAAATTGCCTTTAAGGCACTTCAGTTGCAGAGATAGAAATACATTTGAATAATTCCAGTCAATATTAACTTGGAGGCATAATATTATCATTTATTAACAGATATTCACATTTTTAAACTCTTGTAGTATTTTCAAAGCATTGTGAATAGATAATATAACAGTTCTTCATGTGTATTCACAAAACATGACATTTCAAAAGTATTTTATGTAGATTTTCTCAAATGATCCTAAATATGCATGACATACTATTTCTAACATTACATATATGTACATTGATGTTCAAAGAAGCTAATTGGCTCAACCATGGACACTCTGTAGTACATGACAAGCAGAACAGAAATTAAGAAATACAATATTCAATCCTAATTTTCATTTCAATAAGCTTCTCATTTCTTTTCTGAGAAAATCAAGAATATCAAATTGAAATACCTCTTTGGAATGACTAGGGTATATTTTGATTGCTTTTCTTTTATTAAGCTATATATTTCTTGTCTCTTACAGTCTCTGCCATTATCTATACTATCCATAATTTTATTTTTCTTTGGCCAAAGTACAAATACAGTATTCATTGCACATCAGATTTTTTATTTACACACATGAGAAGTGATAAAATTGAACAGACACTAGATAAACACTTTTCACTAGATATATTATAATGTAAACCCTATATGTCAATTTTATATTTGTAGTAAGTTCACTTAAAAATTAAATTCTAGTAATCTAATATATTCATATATCATAACTTCATTATGGAAAATATATCATTTGTAATTACACACAATCTATTAATGATATATTTTATATTTTGTTTTTCTAAATTTTTGAATTTGGTGTCTCACATTTATAGCTTATATTAATTTTGAATATCTTATTTCGTATGGCCATTTTCTGAACTGTTAGACAATTGACCCTATAATTCTATCTGAAAACTGTTTTAAATATGATTATGGAAATGCCAAGTGCTAATATTAACTGGTAAAGAGCATGGGTATAATTTTGAACCTTGCAGGTATGAAAAATAAATTTAAAGTTTGCTAAAAGCAATCTAAAATATAATTTCGTCACTTCAGTGTTGTTTTTGTACTGGACATTTTTGTGCTGTTGAGGTGTCTTTTGCATTACAAGATTGTAAATGGTTCCCTCACTCCTGTTCACAACATGTCAGTTTGATTTCCTTTCATCTATGACAACCAAAATCTCTCCGGAAAGCACAATATATTCTCTAAAATGTGCAAATGTCATCAGTGGTAGAAAAGCAGTGATCTAAGGATACTTCTAAGAAGAGATTTTTGGACACAGGCAGTATGATACAAATAAAGATTCTTGGAACTGAGCTGTGAATGTCACTTTTTCATTCCATGGTTAATATGGGCATCTTGAGAAATGAATAGAAAGAATAATAGTATTTTTCCCTCTTTGTAAGTACTTGCTGTTACCTAGAGCAATAATTTGAAGTTACTATGAAATTCATTAGCTTTCTTTTCTACAATGGTAAGAAAGGATATTCTTGAACAACCATAAAGAGGGAATAAAGTAAATTAAAGAGGCAAAAAAAGAATTGATGTTTCAAAAACTAATTACTACTTGAAACATGCATATCTACCTCTCCCAAGTTGTTAAATTACTTTTTGAAACATCACACACACATATATATATTTAATGTGCCATTTGCTATTCCAAAAAAAATTATTAATAAATTTTCAATGACCTACAAAATTTTCCAATTTTTGTCAATTAAAAATTACATTTCAAAAAAAAATTACATTTCAAACACACAGATCCCTGGCCCACAGCAGACTAAGATATGAGAGATATTCAACCCAGCCCAGGCAGAGATCTCAGTCTTTGTGACACTGGGACACATAGCCTTTTAAACACCACCCCCATTCATCTCTGCCCTAAATCCAAGCTTACAGGGAAATACCATGCAGGAAAGAAGCTGCAGTAAAACCCAGTTCACTAGACATCACCAGCTATAAAACCTCACCTCATTCCCCAACCCATCTCCTGGCTACCTCAGTAGCCACCCAAAATTCACAAACCCCTGCAGCAGAACAGACTAAGAGCACCTATTGGATCAAAAGTGGCCACCTGAGACTGAAAGTGTGTCAGCACCCACTAGATTAAGAGGGGTCACTGTGACACAAAAGACACTGCCTCTAAAATGACCAAGAACCCAGATTGGGCAAAGAGAGGCTTACTGAGACACAGACACACCCAAAACATGTTACATAAAAATCAGCTCACTGAGATACAGTCAAATCCTGCAGTGATTCAAGCAAGCAATGGGCAAACACCAATGCAAAAATACATATAAGAACATAAAGAACAACATGCTATCACCAGAATCTGGTGGTTCTAAAACAACAAAAATAGAGCATGGCAATGCAGAATAAGCAGAAGGAAGCAACCTTAAACTCAACTTTATGGAGATAATAGAAGCCTTAAAACAAGATATGACATATTCTGGTAAAGTAATAGAAACAAAGACAAACAAAAATTTGGAAGAGATCAACAAATCCCTAAAAGAAAACAAAGAACATAATCCATCCATCTGCTACATACAAAATACACACCCCGAATTTAATGTCAGACACTGGATCAGAGAAAAGACACTGCAATCAAATGTACCTACATAAAAGCTGATGTAGCCATGCTAATATCTATCAAAGTAGGCTTCAAACTAAAATCAATCAAAAGAGACCAGGATGTACATTACTTATTCATCTCAGGAAAAGTCCACCAAGATGAAGTCTCAATCCTGACCATTTATGCCCCCAACACAAGGGCACCTACATATGTAAAAGAAACACTAAATCCCATAACAAACCCCCCACATTAATAGTGGCAGACTTCAATATCCTACTCTCACCATTGGATATGTCTACCAGATAAAAACTCAATAGAAAAATGAAGGATCTAAAAAGATATGACCCAAATTGACTTAATAGATAAATACAGAAATTTCCACTCAAACACAAAAAAGTACCTTTTTTTCAGTACCTCATGGAACTTTTTCTGAAACTGACATTATACTCAGTCATAAAGCAAACATCAATATATACAAAAAATGGGAATAACTCCTTGTATTCTATCAGACAACCATGGCCTAAAGTTAGAGTTCAACAACATCAAAAATCACAGAAAACCTACAAATTCATGACAAATGAGTATATCTCAATAGAACCTCCTCTAGGTCAAGGAAGAAGTAAAGAAATAAATCAAATACTTCCTAGAATACAATGATAATGAATCCACAACATACCCAAACTTATGGGACACAATGAAAGCACTGCTAAGAGGAAACTTGATAGCACTAGATGCCTATATGAAAAACTTTGAGAAATTTCACACAAGAGACCTAACAGCACAGCTGAAGGGCTTAGAAAATTAGAAACAAACTCACCTAGAAAGAGAAGAAGGCTGGAAATAATCAAACTCAGGGTTGAAATCAATAAAACTAAAACAAAGAGAACAATACAAAGAATCTATGAATCTAAGAGTTGTTTCCTTGAGAAAGTTAATAAGATAGATAAACCCTTATCCAAACTAACCAAAAATCAGAGAGAGTATCCACATTGACAGAATCAGAAATGAAAAGGGGAACATAGCAAGAAACAGTCAGGAAATCTAGAGAAAAATTAGATCATATTTTGAAAACCTATTCTTCACTAAATTGGAAATAATAAAAGAAACAGACAGTTTTCTAGACATGTACTATTTACCAAAATTAAATCAAGATCAGAAAAATGACCTAGAGACTTATAACCCCAAGGAAATTGAAGCTGTTATTCAAAGTCTCCTAAGGAAAAAAAAGTTCAAGGCCAGATGGTTTCAGTGCAGAATTCCACCAGACATTCAAAGAAAAATTAGTTAATACCAATACTTCATCAAACTGTTTCATAAAATAGAATCTGAAACAACTTTGTCAGACTCTTTTTATGAAGCTACAATCACCCTGATATCCAAGCCACTCAAAGATACAACAAATAAAGAGAATTACAGACCAAACTCCATCATGGACATTGATGCAAAAATACTCAATAAAATAATGGCAAACAGAATTCAACAACTTATCAAAAAGCTCATCCACCATGATCAAGGAGGCTTCATCCCAGAGATGTAGAAGTGGCTCATCCTGTGACAAACTGCCAATGTCATCCATCATCAATACAACATGTGAGCAGGTGACTTTGACAAAGAGGTCAACAATGAAAAAACGATAGTATCTTCAACCAGTGATGCTAGCATAATTAGATGGTAGTATGTAGAAGAATGCAAGTAGTTCAATATTTATCACCCTTCACAAATTTCAAATACAAGTTGATAAAAGATTTCAGCATAAATTCAGCTACATTGGCATTGATAGAGAAGTGGGAAATACCCTTGAATGCATTGGCACAAGTATCATTTTCTAAATATAATACTAGTAGCACAGATACTAGAAACAACAATTAACAAATGGGACCTTTTTATATTAAGAAAATTCTGTAAGGCAAAGGTCACAGTCAATATGACAAAACAACAGCTACAGAATGGGAAAAGATCTTTACCAGCCCTATATCTGACATCGGACTGATTTTTAAATATGTAGAGAACTCAAGAAATTAGAGGCCAAAACCCCCAAATAATCCAGTTAAAAGGTGTGGTTCAGAGATAAACAGGTAATTCTCAGCAGAAGAATTACAAATGGCATAAAGATTCTTAAAGAATTTCTCAGCATCTTTAGCCATCAGAGAAATACAATTCAAAACAACTTTAACATATCACTTTACACCTGTCAGAATGGCTAAGATCAAAAAAACAGATGACAGGTTATGCTAGAGGGTATGTGGAGCAAAGGGAAAACTCTTCCATTGCTGGTGGGAGTGTAAATGTCTACAGTCACTTTAGAAAGCAGTATGATGGTCCTCAGAGAAAATGGGAATCAATCTCCCCAATGATCCAGCAATACCACTCTTGGGCATGTACCCAAAGGATGCAGATTCTTACTGCAAGGGCATTAGCTCATCTATGTTTATAGCAGCATTATTTGTAAGAGCCAGAATCTAGAAACAACTTAGGTGTCCCTCAAGTATAAAGAACGAATTAACAAATTGTAGTACATTTACACAATGGAGTACTATTCAGCAGTAAAAAAAAAAAATGACATTCTAAAATTTTCTTCCAGTTGGATGGATTTGGAGAGTATCATCCTGTGTGAGGTAATACATATCCAGATATAAGATAAACATAGTATGCATTCTCTCCTGAGTGTAGTGCAGACATAAAGCAAAGAATATCCAGGCTGCAAACCACAATCTGTGATCAGCTAGATGACAGAAAGAATTTAGGAAAATCATTCAGCAATCCCTCTGGGAAGGAAAAACAGAGCAGATTTCCTGATTAAATTCGAATCACAAATGGGACCTAGCAAGGGAAGGTTGAAAACAAATCCTGAGAGAAGGAAATGGTTGAGTGAGAAGAGCAACAAAGAGGAAGAAAAAAAGAAATGGATGTCTTCACAGAGGAAGCCACTGTGGGGTTAGAAAGAAACCTGGTGTTAAGGAAACTTCCAAAAATATATAAGATTTCTCTTGCTAAGACTCCAAGCAATAGTAGATAGGGTCCATAAACAAGACTTCCCCTATAATCAAGTGAATAACCATCCTAATTGTCTTCATAGAACCTTCAAACAACAATGGATAGAAGCAGAAGAAGAGATTCATAGCTAAGCATCAGGTTGAGTTCCTGTTCCAAGAGAACAGAGAGTGTAAAGAATATATGAACAAAGGGACCAGAATCATGAGGAGACACACAGAAGTGGCTCACCACAGCTATTGAGAGTTCACTGACTCAGAAATAATCTGTGAGGAATCTTCAGAAAAAGAAACTACACCCTCCAATGGTAGATGAATGTCAACAGGCATGGGCAGTCTGTGGAGCCTCTTGCATTAGGATCAGACAAAGTTCCTGGTACATGAACTGACATCTCAAAGACCATTTCCTACAGAGAAACAGCTAACCTAGCCTTAATACTGGGAGCAGGAACTGGGACCTACCTCAACTGAATATGCCAGAATGAACTGACCTGCATTAAGACTCCTAGTCCTCCTTAAGAAATGCATGGGTATGAGAGAAGACCAGGATGGAGAGGGAGGAGGGAAGGGAGGTGAGCAAAGGTATATGGAAATTTATTTTTTAGTTTTAGAAAGGTGTGGTTGTGCACACCCTTTCTTTCTTTTTATATTATTATGAAAAGAGTCAATTTCTTTTAATCCATGTATCTCCTTGTTCAGGTTCTCTTCTCCCTCCTGCACATCCCAGTCACTCACTCTTCTCTCCATCAGTTTATCTCTTTCCCAGAAAGGGTAGGATGTCTCAAAGTCACAAGGTAGCTTAGTTTAGCATCCACTCCAGTAAGATCCGCTTTCCTCACCCCACATAAAGACTGAGTCAGGTGTTCCCCTGGAGGGGATGGGGTCTAAGGTGTCAGTTCAAGGTGTTTCTGATCCCAAGCTGTTCAGTGATTGTAGTATGCAGCTTGGGCATGCTTAGCTTATGTAGTTTAAAATCCACTAATAACTTAACACATCCCCTACTTACCTTTCTGGGTTGTGATACCTCGCTCAGGAGTATATTCTCCAAATCGATTAATTTGCCTGCAAATTTTAGGATATCATTTTTTCTTACTTCTGAGTAGTACTCCATTGTGTAAATGTACCACAGTTTGTTAATACATTGTTCAGTTGAGGGACATCTAGGAGGTTCTTGCTATTACAAACAATGCTGCTATGAACATAGTTGAGCTAATGCCTTTGGAGTGCAAATGTTTATCTTTAGAATATATGCCCAGTAGTGGTATTGCTGGATCTTCGGGGAGACAGATTCCCAGTTTTCTCAGAAATCGCCATACTGCATTCCAGAGAAGCTGAACAACTTTACACTCTCACAAACAATGGAGGAGTTTTTTTTTGATAAATACAAAAA
>PVIH01023091.1:12035-25729 GCA_004025045.1 Sigmodon hispidus
GAAGAGTTAACAATAACTATACAGAGGATAAGAATGATAAGCATGGCTTATCAAGGGAAGAAATACAAATAAGATTGCTACACCTATATTTTCTTTGTGTTCATCTTTCCCTCTGAATTTTTTTTTCCATCCCTGTATATCCTTATTCAAGGTCTCTTCCCCCTCCCAACACATCTGGTCATTTTTTCCTCTGCAACTCTCCATCCCCTCCCTGGGCAGGGAGCAGACAGTCCTATGGTCCCCCTGACCCAATAATGCTTAGATCAGTCTCCAATTCTGGCCAAATCCAGTTCTTTCCCCCCTCCCTCAAGAGTGAGTCAGGTGTTCCTCTAGGTGGAGTGGGATCCAAAGGGTCAGTCCAGGGTGTTTCTGATCTCAAGCTGTTCCGTGGTTGTGGTTTGCCGCTTGGGCATGTTTGGCTTTTTTTTTTCTTGTTTGTTTGTTTATAGACCACTAGTGAGTGAGTACATAAAGAAAGAAAAAAAAACAAAGGGTGATGTCTCACTTATTTATTTTTCAGACCTTTTATCTTTAGTGTATAGGAGGGTTACTGATTTCTTTGAGTTAATCTTGTATCCTGCTACATTGCTGAAGGTGTTTATTAGCTGTAGAAGTTCACTGGTAGAATTTTGTGGATCACTTATGTATACAGTCATATCATCTGCAAATAGAGAAAGTTTTACCTCTTTTCCAATTTGTATCCCCTTAATCTCCTTTCATTATCTTATTGCTTTAGGTAAAACTTCCAGAACTATATTGAGTAGATAAGGGGAGAGAGGACATCCTTGTCTAGTTCCTGATTTTAGTGGGTTTGTTTTGAGGTATTCTCCATTACGTTTGATTTTGCTGTCGGCTTCTTGTAAATTGCCTTTATTATATTTAGATATTTTTCCTGGATTTCTGATCTCTCCAGGACTTTTATCATGAAGCAGTGTTGGATTTTGTCTAAGGCTTTTTCAAGGTCTAAGGATTTGTCTAAGGCTTTTTCAAGGTCTAAGGATATGATCATGTGGTTTTTTTCCTTCAGTTTGTTTATATATTTTTTGATATTTACTTTTTTTTCTTATTTTTTGATTATTAATAAAGTCTCACTTTTTAATCCATGTATCCCCTTGTTCAAATGCCCTTCCCCTCCTGCCCCGACAAGTCACTCTTCTCCCCATCTCCTTATCTCCTCCCCAGCAAGGACAGTAGGTCCCAAGGTCCCAAGGTGGCTTAGTTCAGCATCCACTCCAGGCAAATCCACTTTCTTCATCCACACATCAAGACTGGCACACGTGAGTTCCTGTAGAGAGAATTGGCTCCAAAGTGCCAGTTCAAGGTGCTTCAGATCTCAAGCTGTTCAAAGTTTGTGGTTTGTAGCTTTGACATGCTTTGCTTTTTGTTCGATGTCCACTAATGAGTGAATACATCCCCTGCTTATCTTTCTGGGATTGTGAAACCTTGCTCATGAGGATATAATCCATATCCATCTATTTGCCTGCAAATTATAGAATATCATTGTTTCTTAGTGCAGAGTACTACTCCATTGTGTAGATGTACCACAGCTTGTTAATCCATTCCTCATTTGAGGGGCAACTAGGTTGTTTCTAGGTTCTTTTTTTCTTTTTTCTTTTTCCTCTTTCTTTTTTTTTTATTATGAATAAAGTCACATTTTCTATTCGTGTATATCCTTATTCAAGGTCTCTTCACCCTCCCACCCCCTCAGGTCACTCACTCCTCCACATCTCCCCATCTCCTCCTCAGCATGGGCGGGAGGTCCCAGGGTCTCAATATTGCTCAGTTCAGCATCCGTTCCTGGCACATCCAATTTCCTCACCTGAAAATCAAGACTGAGTCAGGTGTTCCTCTAGAGAGAGTGGGATCCAAAGTGCCACTCCCAGGTGTTTCAGATCCAAGCTGTTCAGGTATTGTGGTTTGAGGCTTGGACATGCTTTGCTTTTTGGTATTTGTTTGTTTGTCTGTTTAGAGTCCACTAATGAGTGAGTACACCCCCTGCTTATCTTTCTGGGTTTGAGATACCTCGCTCAGGAGAATATTCTCTAAATCCATCCATTTGCCTGCAAATTATAGAATATCATTGTTTCTTACTGCTGAATAGTACATCATTGTGTAGATGTACCACAGTTTGTTAATCCATTCCTCATTTGAGGGGCATCTAGGTTGTTTCCAGGTTCTTGCTATTATGAATAATGCTACTATGATCATAGTTGAGCTAATGTCTTTGGAGTGGGAAACTGTATCTTTTGGATGTGTGCCCAGAAGTGGTATTACTGGATCCTTGGGGAAGTTGATTCCAAATTTTCTGAGAAAGTGTCATACTTCATTCCAGAGTGGTTGAAGAAGCTTACACTACTACTAACAATGAAGGAGTGTTCCCCTTGCTGCACAACTTCTCCAGCATAGGCTGTCATCTGTGTCAAATATCTTTGCCAATCTGACAGGTGTCAGGTGGTATCTCAAAGTGACATTTACAGTTTTTTATATGTTGAACCATTCCTGCATTTCTGGGATGCAGCCTTTTTGATCATGGTTAATGACATTTTTATATATTGTTGTATATGGTTTCCCAAAATTTTGGTGAGAATTTTAGCATTAACATTCATGAGGAAAAATGTTCTGTAATTCTACTTCTTTGTTGAGTCTCTGAGTGTCTAGAGTATTAGAGTAAATTTGGCTCATAAAAGTTTGTCAATATTCCTTCAGTTTCTACTATGTGAAACATTTTGAGGAGTATTGGTAATAGCTCATCTTTGAATGTCTGGTTGAACTCTGCACTGAAACAATCTGAGCCTGGGCTTTTTTTTTTTTCTGTTGAGGCTTTTAATGACAGCTTCAATTTCCTTTAGGGTTACAGGTCTGTTTACGTATTTAATCTGATCTTTAATTTTGGTAAATGGTTCCTGTCCAGAAAGCTGTCCATTTCTTCTAGGTTGTCCATTTTTGTGTAGTATAGATTTTCAAATTATGATCTGAGAATTCTCTGGATTTCCTGGGTGTCTATTGTTATGTCCCCCTTTTCCTTTCTGATTTTGTTGATTTGGATACCTTCTGCTTTTTATTTAGTTTTGATAAGTGTTTATCTGCTTAATTTTAGTTTTCATAAGTGTTTATCTATCTATCTTGTTGATTTTCTCAAAGAACCAACTCTTTGATTCATTGATTCTTTGTATTATTCTTTTTGTTTCAATTGCTTTGATTTCTGTTGATTATTCCCTTCTGTATACTCCTTCTTGGGAAGTTTGCTTCTAATTGTTTTAAGACTTTCAGCAGTACTGATAGTTCTCTAGTGTGGGATTTCTCTAGATTTTTCATATAGGCACTTAGTGTTATGAATTTTTCTCCCATGACTGCCTTCATTTTGTCCCAGAAATGTGGGTACATTGTGGATTCATTTTCGTAAAATTCTAGGAAGTCTTCTATTTCTTTCTTAATTTCTTCCTTGACCCAGGTGGTTCAGTTGAGTGATATTTAGTTTCCATGAGGTGGTAGGCTTTCTGTGATTTTTGATGTTGTTGAACTCCAACTTTAGGTCATTGTGGTCTGATATGATACAAGGCTTTATTTCTATTTTTTATATCTACTGATATTTGTCTTATGACCAATTATGTGGTCAGTTTTAGAGAAAGTTCCATGTGGTGCTGAGAGATATGTATATTCTTTTGTATTTGGGTGGAAGCTTCTGTAAATATCTATTAAATACATTTTTATCATAACCTCTGTTAGACTCCTTATTCCTCTGTTGAGTCTGTGTCTGGTTGACCTATCCAAGGGTGAAAGTGGGCTAATGAAGAAAGTGGCTTAATGAAGTTTCCCATTATTAGGGTGTGAGAGTTGGTATGGGATTTGAGCTTTAGTATTGTTTCTTTTACATAGATAGGTGACATTATATTTGGGTCATAAATATTCATGTTTGAAATCTCATCTTGACCAGTTTCTCCTGAGATGAATAAGTAATGTCCATCCTGGTCTCTTTTAATTGATTTCTGTTGAAGTCTACATAGTTTGATATTAGGATGGCAACACCAGCTTGCTTCTCAGGACCATTTGATTAGAAAATTTTTTCCTAACCCTTTACTCTGAGCCTGTGTCTGTCTTTGTAGTTGAGGTGTGTTTCTTGTATGCAGCAGAAGGATCACTTCTCTTAAGAAGACCCTAGGTCCTGCCAAGCCTGGCTCAGTCTCCAGGGTAAACTGCATCATCAGACAAGGACTTGGGGCCATGGAAATGCAGTACTCTGTTCAGAGCAGAGTCAAAGATGGAACAGACCCCTTACTCAGAGCTGACAGAAGACACACAAGCATTCTAGTCACAACTGACTAGGAGTTGACTAATTGTGAACCTCTGAAGCCATGGGAAGATGCCAGTGAAAGAATACATATGGCAGTATAAAGAAAAACAAGGCAACACCAGAATAAACTGGCAGTTCTATAAGTACAAGACTTGAACAGAGCAATGAAGAAGAATCAGATGGAAACACCAGCAAAACACCTTTATGAAGATTATTGAAGCCTTCAAAGGGGATGTAAAAATTCCCTTAAAGAAACAGAAGAAAATATAAACCAAAAATTGGAAGAGTTGAACAAATCCTGGAAAGAAAACCAAGAAAAAGAAAACCAAAAACTGAAAGAAATATTCCAGAAGCTAAAAAGTAAAATAGAAACAATAAAAAAAGGCACAAAATGAGGCAAAGGCAGAAATAGAAATCCTGAAGAAAGAGCTAGAACTACAGTCACAAGCATAACCAACAGAATCTAAGAGATAAAAGACAGAATCTCTGGAGAAGAAAACTCAATAGCAGAAATAGATACATCAGTCAGAGAAAATACTAAAACCAAAAACGCCATAATACAGAATATCTAGGAAATTTGTGACACCATGACAAGACCTAACCTGAGAATAATAGGATTAGAAGAAGGAGAAGAATTCCAGCTCAAAGACACAGTTAATGTATTCAATAAAATCATAGAAGAAAACTTTCCCAACATAAAGAAGGAAATGCCTATGAAGACACAAGAAGCTTAAAGGACATGAAATAGATTTGACCCCCCAAAAAGTCCACTCGCCACACAATAATCAAACCACAAAACATACAGAACAAAGAAAAATTTTATGAGCTGCAAATGAAAAGAGTCAGCTTACCTATAAAGGCAGACCCATTAGAATATCAATGGAAATAGTGAAATAAGAAGATCTTGGTCAGAAGTTATACAGACAATAAAAGAGCATAGGTGCCAACCTAGACTACTATACCCAGCAAAATTATCAATCACCATAGATGGAGTAAAAAAATGTTTCATGACAAAGTCAGACAAAAACATTACCTATCTACAAATCCGGCCCTCCAGAAAGCATTAAAGGGAAAGGTCCAACCTGAGAATCCCAGATACACGCATGAAACCACAAACAATCAATAACCCTACAGAAGAACAACCCAGAGAAAGGAAATACATACAACCCAACACCAAAAATAACAGGAAATATCAATCAGTGGTCACTAATATCCCTTAATATCAATGGACTCTACTTATTGGCATTACTGTAGGTATCACATATGGAAATGCTGAAGTATAAAACTAAAATACCAGTAATATTTAAATTTTTATTATGTTTTATGTTTTGAGATTATAGTTACATCCTTTTCCCCTTTTGTTTTCTTCTTCCAAAGATTCCAGAATATCACTTGTTACTCTCTTTTGAAAATTTATGCTCTTTTTCACTAATTGTTATAACAATCTATATACATTTATCTGTATCTTTCATGTTTCTATGTATCTGTCATTTATCTAATTTATCTGTATTTTTCATGTTTCTATGTATCTGTCATTTATCTAATTTATCTGTATCTTTCATGTTTCTATGTATCTGTCATTTATCTAATATTTCTATATATTCTTAAATACAACCTTTTCTGTCTTTATAATGTCACTCATTATTAAGAAAATGTCTCTTTGCTATAGAGACTACTACAGAAAATTACAGTCATTCAATATGTAGAGTTATGTAGGCCAATCCCAGGAAATACATCTCCAGAAAAACTCATACAATTAAGGCTCACAAAACATTAAAGAAGAAGGGACAAAATGAATGTAAATACCAGAGTGTTTCGTCTTTGCTATGAAATTGTGTCTCATTGTAATGTCTGATCTTACACTGGTAATGTCTCTCCAACATGACTGCTTTAATGTGAACTCTGCAAAGACAGTAATAGACATGCTAATGTGAACAGGGGAAAGCCTACAGTTTCCAACCCTACACAAAGGAAGTTAAACAAACAGTGCCATCCATGGAAGAACATACCATTTGTTTATCCAAAACCAATTAGTCAACAATATTTTTTTACTGAAAGAGAATTATCTGTGGAGAAATAGCAGGTGAAAACTTTTCTTTATTATCTAAGAAAGTTTTATATAATCAAAGGAAAAATAATGTAATAAGCAGAGCAAAAGGATATATTTCCTTTTAGATGAAAAGAAAGTAGAGATATTATTTGAAGTCCAAAAGAAACAGCTGCAATTAATAGCATTTGATCATTTTCACTTTTACACTATTATCTTCAAATAACTGAATAAGGAATTGGAAATAAATTCAGAATACCTTTTCATGTAAGTTACAGAAGTGAGCAGATTTGTATTAGAATGTTTCCATTACTAGAATATATACCTAAACTGGTTGCTTCATTAAGAAAATTAATATATTTGCTAACAATTATATGGTTTTAAGCCCTTATTTATTTGGGTACCCAATTGGGACTCAGGTTAGTGGCATTATGAACTGAATTTTTGACAAAGAGAGAGAATGCATGGTGATATAGAGAGCAAGAGAGTGACTTCTGATGGTAGGGCTTACTTAGATGTGCATTTCACTCAAAACAATCTATTTTTATGTGTTTATTAGCAGTTTTATGTATGGATTTTTAGAAGAAAAGAAGAAATATCTGTTTAGATGTATTGCATGTTAATTTTTATTGTTTTTTTATTTATCTCTATTTCTTTTACTCTAATTTTAAAAGATGAATTACTCAAGAATTTCATATAATATGTTTTGATTCATTCCCTTCCTCTCCCCCCAACTCTTCTAGGTCCACTTCTTCCTCTGACCCACAAACTTTTTGTCATCTTTTATTTTAATGGAGATTCAGTAAATCAGACTTGTTTGGTCCATAAATTCTTGGATGTGTGCCTTTTCACTGGAGTGTGAATGATCTACCTGGAGCTATAATCTTAGAAAAATTTGATCCTCAATTTTCCTGGAGCTATTATTTCTTCACTTACTCTCTTTTTATTTCTATAAATAGGAATGCAACACAGATGATAGCCTATGCTGGAGAGGATGCAGAGCAAGGGGAACACTCCTCCATTGTTAGTGGGAGTGTAAACTTGTTCAGCAACTCTGAAATGCAGTATGGTGGTTTCTCAGAAAACTGGGAATCACTTTCCCCAAGGATGCGGTAATACCACTACTGGGCACATACTCTAAAGATGCACATTCACACTCCAAAAGCATTAGCTCAACTATGTTCAAAGCATCATTATTCATAATAGTAAGAATCAACCTAGATTGCCCCTCAGCTGAAGAATGGATTAACAAACTATGGTACATCTACACAATGGAGCACTACTCAGCAGTAAGAAAAAATGATATACTAAAATTTGCAGGCAAATGGATGAATTTGGAGAATATCCTCCTGAGCGAGGTATCACAATCCCAGAAAGAGAAGCAGGAGATGTATTCACTCATTAGGGGACTTTAAGCAAAAACATTCTTTTCTCATTGAAATATGATGGGTAAAGAAAGTGATTAAACACACACACACACACACACACACACACACACACACACACAGCACCCAAACAAACAAAAAATAACCAAAAAACCTCTTCTGGTTTGACTATAGAAGGGTTGCTTATCAGAAACTTGCACTGGCCATAGTGCATCCGTGGGTATTAGCTGTGACCTACTGTGCTTTTTTCGTCTGTAGCTGAGCCTAACCTGGCTTGAGGAGCTTTAGATTTTATTTTTTATGTTTCATGTATTTTAGAGAAAAGAAAAGTTTTATTACTGTATTGTTATTTAGCTATTCTGAATGTTTTGCTTTTTATATATAAATCTTGATATTGATTTTCAAAACCAATAAAAAAAAGTTTGATTGTAAGGTCTAAGTTCTAATAGACCAGTGCCATACATAAAAAAATAGAAATGCAAAAGAGCAATGAGGAACCATAATATAGCTTCCAAATGCAAAGGGAAGTTGGAACTTTTTGTTCTATGAGACAGACAGAGACAGAGAGTGAAAAAAAGAGTGTTGTTTGAACGCCTTATAAATTTTGGATGTTAATATTTTACCAGATTCAGTTTGCAAATATTTTCTCTCATTTTATTTTATACACTGGCTGTTCATGCCATCATTGTTTCTTTTTTTTCTATAAGGCTTTTAATTTGATGGAATCCCATTTGGCTATGTTTTCCAGCCATTCCCTATGCTTTTTGAGTCTTGTCCAACATTTCTGCCTATTCTAATGTCATAAAGTATTGTTTCTTGCTTTCATCTAGAAGTTTTGGCCTTTTAATACAGTATTTATTATTATTAACTTCTCTTAGACACATTATTGTCTCACCCAAAATGTTGGAGAAAGTTCTTTGGGCCCGTTTGTGCCTGGAGGTTTGGAACTCGGCCTGCGGTGGCTTTTGTTTTTTAAAGAAATGAATTATAGGCCTGTATTAATTTTATATTGTTTAGCCCATGTTTTAACCACATTATTACCTAGTTTTTTTTATTTTTAAGTCAACTCATTTTTATAATCTATTTGACATGTGGCCTAGCCCGTGGCTCACTTGTATTTTTTATATGTTCCTCCTTTGGGGGTCAGATGGCTGCTATCTAACTCTACCCTCTTTTTCCCTGTCTGTCTTTTGATTCTCCACCCACTACTACGGTGCTCTACATAGGCCAAACCAGTTATTTTATTTATATCATGGGGGGGGGGAACAGTGTGCAGGAGAGGTCTAAATTGAGCTGTCTTTTTTTACTATGCCATGGGTCAAAAAAAGGGCCTGGCTTGTTTTTTCTTTTGGGGCTCTTTTTAGTTAACCAAACCTTGTTTGGCTCTGGTTTTTTGATGGCATCAGAGTTTATCTGGGTAGTTTTTGGTTTTCCGCTATACCAAAATCCTTTGGTGTGCTTCCAATTTTATTTGTATTAAACTATTGTTTGTAATTTCTAATTCATTTATTGGGTGCCCAAGTATATTTCCACACTTTTGTGATTTTTTTTCTATTTTCATCCTGTTATTGATTTCTGGCTCTATAATATTGTGATTAGAAAAGATGTTTGATATATTAGCCTCTCAAGTTTGGTAAGACATATTTTGTGACCTAAATGTACAATCTATCATAGAGAATGCTTTATTTGTACTTGAGACGAATGTATGTGACTTGTGTTATTCACAGGATGCTTTTGTATGTTCCTTTAGGTATATATTTGGGCTGTTGTGTTGTTAAAGTCAACTGTTTCCTTTTATATTTTCTGCCCTGTTTCATTGTTGAAATTTTGGCATTAAATTTTCCTAGTTTTTTGTGATATTTTTATGGAGGGTTTTTGAGTCCTGTTTAGCATAATCTGTGGCTGATGGATTTAGCCACTGCTTATCAAGAAGTATTAAAAATATAGTTATAGCTAACAATTTATTATACATAAGTACATAAGCATATTTTTCTATTATAGTATATTTACCTTTAGTTGGCCCATGAGTAGGCAAGGGAAAGCAGTTTTTATTCAGTAGGCTGGTGCTCTATTCTTGACATAAACTGCTCTGTATTTTTATAGGCTCCTGATTTTCATGTGTATATATCTCCACACCCATATGAAGTCCTTGAAGTAACTACAATTTGGAAATATTAGACTACACTAACCCTTCTTAAGAGGAGGCACTTTAATCAATCAATATTTACCACTAAACTAAGATAAACTAAAATAATGCTTAATGGTTTAACCATTTTGAGATGTAATACTATCACAGTTAGCACTTATGATGAAGCTCATTTATTCTTCCCAGGCAATGGAATCTTTAAGTGAATATTCAGCTATAATGTACCAAGGTCAATACAAATGTCAAACTTATCTTTTCTGTGAATACATGCATACTGAAGTTACTTTGTTTGCTCTTAGATTGTATAACTTAAACAAGAAAGAAAGTGAATTCCAACAATTGACTCTTTTAATGCACATATAGTAAAAAATAAAATTGAATTCATTAACTTCCCTAGAAAAATATGTGAATGACTTTATACAATACATCTGCTTGTTAATAACAATTAAAGAAAGGAAATATAAGTCATTTAATTCCTCCACTTCCACCAGTGTACACTAAAGAATAGTAGCAGAATTTCTAAGTTGAATAATCACAGAAACTCATGTGCCAAAAAAATCTCTCAAAAACATAGAGCAAGAATATTTAGAAATGTTCTGTCCATAGATGATTATAAGTTGTATATGAGGCTTAATTATAGTATTTTCATTTCATGATCTAAACAATTGGTCTTTGGGATTAGCAGTTATTTTCTGTTCATATCAGTAACTGGCAGTGATTCCTCTAATCATATGCAGACATATTAGCATACTGTTCATAGCAAGATGGTGCTCCCATTAAAAAGTGACAAAGGGTTTCTGAACTCAGCATCTGTCATATTGAATGCATATCTAAATTATTTATTAAGCATTATCATACACAAGATATTGTGTTTATTTATCGTTTAGGAAACAACTCAAATGTAAAGGAAACAATGGAACAAACTTATATTCTAAATTTTCAAGGAAATTCTATGGAATAAATTTTCTTTAATGCTTATAAAACTAAAATTTATGTCCCAAATACAATGAATATTGGTTTAAACACAAAGTAAATAATTCAGACTTGGTACTTAGCATAAGGGGTACAATACTGAGGTTTCTTTTCACTAACTCTTTAGTTATCTATAGTCAATGCCCAACATTTTCATATTTTCTGGCATCAGAGTACTGGCTATCAATTATTTAACCAAAGTGTGAGTACTTTTGCAAATAGGATATAAATTGCAACATGATAGAATTTAGCAGGCTGACATTTGACTGAACAATTTCATTGATACATTTGAGAAGTGTTTTATAAAAGGTTTCCTATGGATCAAGGGTTCATGAAATGCCTCTTACTTATTTTACTAATATTTAATATTCCTAAAGGTTGCTGCACAATGGGTTAGACATGTATATGAAACAATGAATCAACATATTTCTTGCTATTTACAGATTCTTCAATGTCATTTGTAAAACAGATGATGCATTTAACACTTGCCTCTCTTTGTAACATGTCAAAAGGGTATGAAATCCAGGGCCTCATATATACTAAACATTCACTGTATCACTGAGCCATACTTCAAAGTCTCTTGTAGATCTAGAATACATATTGGTACATTGAAATCAATAAGCCTTTCTTTAAGAAGCAATAAGGCAACAACAATAATTGCAGAAATTGTGTTGTTTTTTTAATTTGTCCAAAATAGATTTTTTTCTCCTCACAAAATATATCCCAGTTACAGTTTTCCTATTCCTCTATAACCCATTGTTCCTGCCCACCTTCTCTTTCATCAGATATATCCTTCTTCTGTCTCTCATTTAAAAAGATCAGGCTTAACGACCTAATAATAAAATAAAATTAAAGAAAAACTAACACATGAGAATAGGACAAAACAAACCAAAGAAGAAAAACACAATTGGACAATTCTTAAAGCAACTTGCTCATGAAATTTTAATAACACTCAAGAATTTACATTATGGTGCCTACATATATAAAATGAAACTAGGTAAAAGTAACAGCAAATAATATTTCATATCATACATGCATAGTTGTGGTTTTGAAGCATGGACGATTATGAACAATTGAGTGATAGTCAATCAAGTTTTAGCACTAAGAACATTTTATTTTTGAAACTGTAATACAAAATATAAATTCTATAATCATAACATCTGGAATTAATAATGCCAATTGTTTATTTTACATGTGCATGTGAATGAGTATAATAGAAAACTGCTTTAAACTATTGATGTCAAGCTGTAGAAGAAATTGCTTGGGCACAATAATGTCATATATCAGTGGAAATTCTGCATTAAATATCCTGAGACAGCGTGTCCTTGCAAAATCAAACCCAAATACAAAAATCTGGTAATCAAGTACTGCTAGTGCCCTCTTTTGTAACTGATTAACCATAATATAGCTTTCAAATTCAAAGGGCAGTGAGAAACGTTTTGTGACCCAAAAATGCCCTGTTGTCCTAGCTGGAAATCAATCTTATGTAAACTAAATGTCCTCAGGCCTTGGGAGCACAAGGGTGAAAATTAAATCATGTTGACATTTGTGCCCAAATTAGATCCACTTATTGCTCTACTTCTAGACAGAATTTCTTGAGGTTTCTGAGATGGTACCAATTCTCAGTTTTGCTCACAAATCAGAATTGATACATCCCCACAATTGCTCATGTCTCATCTCACTGATCTTTCTTTGAGCTATACTGACCTTCTTTCAGTGCATCATGTTTTTTCCTACTTTAGATTTTTGCTAACTCTATATTCATTCAGTGAGAAAAGTTACTGTATGGAGTTTTGTTACTTGAAACATTTCAGAAAGCATTACTTGACCATAAATAAGAGTTAGCTACCACTCACAAAGTGGTCATGCGACACACTGTATGAACACATGTGTTTCAGCACTTATCCCACTGTAATTTAATAATTTGTTGGTAGAAACAATAAGTAAACTGTAAGAATATATATACAAAGAGATAATATTGTTTTCCTTTTTTCCTTGAATAGGGATTGATGTATAGTAGCAATTTCATAGAACAATTTGCAATTATACCCCTAACATTTAACCGGTATACTACTTTTTACTTTTTATTTTGAATATAGTCTCATATTTTATCCAAATATCCTCTTGTTCAAACTCCTTTGCCCCTCCCACCCCTCCCAGTCACTCTCTTTTCTCCCAATGTAGGCTAGAGACTAAATAATTATTATTATCGGTTATCATATCCAAGTTATATACCATATCTCTTTTCTTATTTCTCATATCAAAACATCTCTACATAAACTACTGCAGGCAATTTAGTGATGGAGAATTATCTGTTGATATACTTTCTTGCTCTAGACATTCAGCGCTCTCATTTTGAGTTTTGACTGCCTGAAGTATCCCACAATTTTATCAGGACATCTTAGGTGGTGCTATATCCTCTGGAATTTCCTTGTTAAGCTTTCCCTCTCCTATGTGCTATTTCTTTGTAATTTTACTATGAGAAAAGGTGATCTTGAGTTTAGTTACAAAATTCTACCTTAATTAAGTTGTGAGAGAAGAATCATATTAAGATTCATATTTAACCACTGAGCCATCTCTCCAGCCCTGAGTGAAGTATCACAAACTCAGAGAGATAAGCAGGGGATGTACTCACTCATTAGTGGTCTCTAAATAAACAAACAAGAAAAAAAAAGCCAAACATGCCCAAGCGGCAAACCACAACCACTGAATAGCTTGGGATCAGAAACACCCTGGACTGACCCTTCAAACCCCAGTCCATCTATAGGAACACCTGACTCACTCTTGAGGGAGGGGGGACAAAACTGGATTTGGCCGGGAGTGAAGACTGATCCAAGCATTGTTGGGCCAGTG
>PVIH01023092.1:0-25626 GCA_004025045.1 Sigmodon hispidus
AACCTAAGAACACCTGATCTTTGACAAAGAGGCCCAAAACATTCAATGGAAAAAAGATAGTATATTTAACAAATGGTGTTGGCATAGCTGGATGGAAGTGTGTAGAAAAATGCAAATAGATCCGAGCCTGTCACCCTGCACAAAACTCAAATCCAAGTGGATCAAAGACCTCAACTTAAACCCAGCCACTTTGAACTTGTTAGAAAAGAAAGTAGGAAATACACTTCTACAAATTGGCACAGGCCACCACTTCCTAAATATAACACCAGTGGCACAGGCACTAAGACCAACAATCAATAAGTGGGATCTCCTGAAGCTGGGAAGCTTCTGAAAAGCCAAGGACACTGTCAATAGGACAAAACGCCAGCCTACAGAATGGGAAAAGATTTTCACCAACCCTACAAGTGATAGAGGACTGATCTCTAAGGTATATAAAGAGCTCAAGAATTTAGAGCCCAAAATCTTGAATAACCCTATCAAAAAATGAGGTTCAGATCTAAAAAGGGAATTCTCAGCAGAGGAACTACGAATGGCTGAAAGGCACCTGAAAAAGTGCTCTTCATCTTTAGCCATCAGAGAAATGCAGATCAAAACAACTTTGAGATACCACCTAACACCTGTTAGATTGGCTAAGATAAAAGGCACAGATGACAGCCTATGCTGGAGAGGATGCAGAGCAAGGGGAACACTCGTCCATTGTTGGTGGGAGTGTGAGCTTGTTCAGCCACTTTGGAATGCAATATGGAGGTTTCTCAGAAAATTGAGAATCAGTCTCCCCAAGGACCCAGCAATACCACTTCTGGGTATATGCCCTAAAGATGCACAGTCACACTCCAATGGTATTAGCTCAACTATGTTGATAGCAGCATTATTTGTAATAGCAAGAACCTGGAAACAACCTAGATGTCCCTCAACTGAAGAATGGATTAACAAACTGTGGTACATCTACACAATGGAATACTACTCAGCAGTAAGAAAAAAAGATATCCTAAAATTCACAGGCAAATGGATGGATTTGGAGAATATCCTCCTGAGCGAGGTATCACAAACTCAGAGAGATAAGCAGGGGGTGTACTCACTCACTAGTGGTCTCTAAACAAACAAACAAGAAAAAAAGCCAAACATGCCCAAGCGGCAAACCACAACCACTGAACAGCTTGGGATCAGAAACACCCTGGACTGACCCTTCAAACTCCACTCCAACTATAGGAACACCAGACTCACTCTTGAGGGAGGGGGTACAAAACTGGATTTGGCCAGGAGTGGAGACTGATCCAAGCATTATTGGGTCAGTGGGACCATAGGCCTGTCTGCTCCCTGCCCAGGGAGGGGATGGGGAGTTGCAGAGAAGAAAAATGACCTGATGTGGTGGGAGGGGGAAGGGACCTTGAATAAGGATATACAGGGATGGAAAAAAAAATTCAGAGGGAAAGCAGAACACAAAGTAAATATATGTGTAGCAATCTTATTTGCATTTCCACCCTTAATATGCCATGCTTATGATTCTTATCCTCTGTATAGTTATTGTTAACTCTTCCTAATTTTAAATTCTTTTTACTGTTTTTTTGATAAATACAAAATAAAGAAGGAAAAAAATGAAATATAGGGACCTAAAACCTAGAGAAATCCCACAATAGAGACCTAACAGCTCAGCTGAAAGCCTTAGAACAATTAGAAGCCAACTCACCTAGAAGGAGTAGACGGCAGGAAATAATCAAACTTAGAGCTGAAATCAATACAATTGAAACAAAAAGAACAATACAAAGAATCAATGAATCTAAGAGTTGGTTCTTTGAGAAAGCTAACAAGATAGATAAGCCCTTATCCAAACTAGTCAAAAAACAGAGAGAGATTGTCCAAATCAGCAAAATCAGAAATGAAAAGGGGGACATAATAATAGATCCCCAGGAAATCCAGAGAATTATCAGATCATACTTTGAAAATCTGTATTCCACAAAAATGGAAAACCTAGAAGAAATGGACAGCTTTCTGCACAGGTACCACTTACCAAAATTAAATGAAGATCAGATTAATTACCTAAACAGGCCTATAACCCTTAAGGAAATTGAAGCTGTCATTAAAAACCTCCCCAAAAATAAAAGCCCTGGTCCAGATAGTTTTAGTGCCAAATTCTACCAGACATGCAAAGAAGAATTACTACCATTACTCCTCAAACTACTTCACACAGTTAAAACTGAAGGAATATTGCCAAATTCCTTTTATGAGGCCACAATCATCCTAATACCCAAGCCACTCAAAGACACAACAAAGAAGGAGAACTACAGACCAATCTCCCTCATGAATATTGATGCTAAATTTCTTAACAAAATTTTAGCAAATCGTTTACAACAATGTATAAAAAATATCATCCACCACGACCAAGTAGGCTTCATCCCAGAAATGCAGGACTGGTTTAACATATGAAAAACCGTACACGTGATCCATCATATAAACAAACTAAAGGAACAAAACCACTTGATCATATCCTTAGATACTGAAAAAGCCTTTGACAAAATCCAACACTCCTTTATGATTAAAGCCCTGGAGAGATCAGGAATACAGGGAGAATACCTAAATATAACAAAGGCGATTTACAAGAAGTCGATAGCCAGTATCAAACTTCATGGAGAAAAACTCAAAGCAATCCCACTAAAGTCAGGAACTAGACAAGGATGTCCTCTCTCTCCTTATCTATTCAATATATTTCTTGAAGTTTTAGCTAAAGCAATAAGAGAACAAAAGGAGATTAAGTGGATACAAATTGGAAAAGAAGAAGTGAACCTATATCTATTTGCAGATATGATTGTATACATAAGTGACCCACAAAATTCTTCCAAGGAATTGCTACAGCCGATAAACACCTTCAGCAATGTAGGAGGATGCAAGATTAACTCAAAGAAATCAGTAGCCCTTCTATACACTAAAGATAGAAGAGCTGAAAAAGAAATAAGGGAAACATTACCCTTTATAATTGCTGCAAATAGTATTAAATACCTTGGAGTAACTATAACCAAAGAAGTAACAGACCTATGTGACAAAAACTTTAAATCACAAAAGAAAGAAATTGAAGAGGATATCAGAAAATGGAAAGTTCTCCCATGTTCCTGGATAGGTAGGATTAACATAGTAAAAGTGGCAATTCTACCAAAAGCAATCTACAGATTCAATGCACTGCCTACCAAAATCCCAACACAATATTTCTTGGACCTTGAAAGAACAATATTCAATTTCATTTGGAATAACAGGAAAGCTAGGATTGTCAAAACAATTTTGCTCAACAAAAGAACCTCAGGAGGCATCACCATCCCTGACTTCAAGTTACACTATAGAGCTACAGTAATAAGAACAGCCTGGTACTGTCATAAAAACAGACTTGTGGATCACTGGAATAGAATTGAGGATCCGGACACTAATCCAAAAACCTATGAACACCTGATCTTCGACTGTTACTGTTTTCTTTTTTATTATTATTATGAACAAAGAAGTCACACTTTCTAACCTTGTATATCCTTATTCAAGGTCCCTTCCCCCTCCCACCACATCAGGTCATTCTTTCTTCTCCACAAATCCCCATCCCTTCCCTGGGCAGGCTGCAGACAGTCCCATGGTCCCACTGATCCAATATTGCTTAGTTCAGTCTCCATTACTGGCAGATCTAGTTTTTTCCCCCCTCCCTCAAGACTGAGTCAGGTGTTCCTCTAGGGGAGTGGGATCCAAGGTGTCAGTCCAGGGTGTTTCTGATCCCAAGCTGTTCAGTGGTTGTGGTTTGCAGCTTGGGCATGCTTTGCTTTTTTCTTGTTTGTTTGTTTCAAATCCACTAATAAGTGAGTTCATCTCCTGTTTATCTTTCTGAGTTTGTGATACTTCACTCAGTAGGATATTATCCCAACATCAAGACTGGGTCAGGTGTTCCTCTGAAGGGACTGGGATCCAAGGTGTCAGTCCAAGATGTTTCAGATTCCAAGCTGTTCAGTGGGTGTGGTTTGCAGCTTGGGAATGCTTTGGTTTTTGTTTTAAGTCCACTAATGTGTGAGTACATCCCCTGCTTCTTTCTGGGTTTGCAATACCTCACTCAGGAGGCTATTCTCCAAATCCATCCATTTGCCTGAAAATTTTAGGATATCATTTTTTTCTTACTGCTGAGTAGTTCTCCATTGTGTAGATTTACCACAGTTTGTTAATCCATTCTTCAGCTGAGGGGCATCTAAGTTGTTTCCTTGGTCTTGCTATTATGAATAATGCTGCTATGAACATAGTTGAGCTAATGACTTAGGAGTGACAATGTGCATCTTTAGGGTATATGCTCTGTAGTAGTATGTCTTGATCCTTGGGGAGACCCATTCCCAGTTTTCTGAGAAACCGCCATACTGTATTCCAGAGTGGCTGAACAAGCTTACACTCCCACCAACAATGGAGGAGTGTTCCTCTTGCTCTGCAACCTTTCCAGCATCTGTGCCTTTTGTCTTAGTCAATTGTACAGGTGTAGGTTGATATCTCAAATTTGTTTTGATTTGCATTTCTCTGATGGCTAAAGATGTTGAGGACTTTTTCATGTGCCTTTCAGCCATTTGTAATTCTTCTGCTGAGAATTCCCTTTTATTTCTGAACCCCATTTTTTTGATTGAGTTGTTCAAAGTTGTGAGCTCTACTACCTTGAGGTCTCTATATATTTTAGAGATCAGTCCTCTGTCACTTGTAGGGTTGGTGAAGACCTTTTGCCATTCTGTAGGCTGTTGTTTTGTCTTATTGACTGTATCCTAGGCTTTACAGAAGCTTCTCAGTTTTAGGAGGTCCCGCTTATTGTTATTCTTAGTGTCTGTGATTACAGGTGTTATATTTAGGAAGTGATCACCTGTGTCAATTCATTGCAGGCTATTTCCCACTTTCTATTCTATCAAATTGAGTGTGGTTGGGTTTATCTTGAGGTCTTTGATCCACTTGGAATTGAGTTATGTGCACGGTGATAGGATTGGGTCTATTTGCATTTTTCTATAAATTACCATCCAGCTATGCCAAGACCATTTGTTAAACATACTATCTTTTCCACTGGATATTTTGGGCCTCTTTGTCAAAAATCAAGTGTTTATAGGTGTGTGGGTTAACCATTGCTCCACAAGTCTATTTTGTGCCTGTACCAGGCTGATTTTACTACTGTAGGTGTATAGTATAAATTGAAGTTAGGTATGGTGATGCCTGCAGAGGTTTTATTGTTGAGGTGAACTGTTTTGGCAATCCTGGCTTTCCTGTTATTCCAAATGAAATTGAGTATTGTTCTTCCAACGTCTTTAAAAATTGTGTTGGGATTTTGATGGAAATTGCCTTGAATCTGTAGATTTGCTTTTGGTAAGATTGCCATTTTTACTATGTTGATCCTACCTATCCAGGAATAAGAGAGATATTTCCATTTTCTGATATCCTCTTCAATTTCTTTCTTCAATGATTTAAAGTTTTTGTCAAATAGATCTGTTACTTCTTTGGTTATAGTTACTCCAAAGTATTTAATGCTATTTGCAGATAATATACTGGGTGATGTTTCTCTTATTTCTTTTCCAGCCCTTTTATCTTTAGTGTATAGAAGGGCTACTGATTCTTTGAGTTAATCTTGTATTCTGCTACGTTGCTGAAGGTGTTTATCAGCTGTAGAAAGTGCCCTGGTAGAATTTTGTGGATCACTTATGTATACAATCATATCATCTGCAAATAGAGATAGTTTCACTTTTTCTTTTCCAAATAGTATCCCCTTAGTCTCCTTTCATTCTCTTATTGCTTTAGCTAAAACTCCAAGAACTATATTGAATAGGTAAGTGGAGAGAGGATAGCTTTGTCCCCCCTGATTTTAGTGTGATTGCTTTGAGTTTTTCTCCATTAAGCTTGATGTTGGCTGTTGGCTTCTTGTAAATTGCCTTTATTATATTTAGGTATTTCCCCTATATTTTTTTATCTCTCCAGGACTTTTATCATAGAGAAGATTAGATTTTGTCAAAGGCTTTTTCATTATCTAAGGATATAATCACGTGGTTTGTTCATTCAGTTTGTTTATATGATGGATGACATTTAAGGTTTTTCATATGTTGAACCATTCCTGCATTTCTGGGATGAAGCCTAGTTGATTGTGGTGGATGTTAGATGTTATTTTTTATATGTTGTAGTATATGATTTGCCACAATTTTGTTGAGAATTTTAGCATCATTATTCATGAGGGAAATTGCTCTGTAATTCTCCTTTTTTGTTGTGTCTTTGAGTGGCTATGATATAAGGTAACTGTTGCCTCATAAAAAGAGTTTGGCAATATTCCTTCAGTTTCTACAGTGTGAAACAGTTTGAGGAGTATTGTTAATAGTTCTTCTTTGAATGTCTGGTAGAATTTTGCACTGAAACCATTTGGATCTGGGCTTTTGTTAACTTGGGAGGCTTTTAACGTCAGCTTCAATTACCTTCAGGATTTTAGGTCTGTTTAGGTATTTAACCTGATCTTGATTTAATTTTGTTAAATGGTACCTGTCCAAAAAGCTGTCCATTTCTTCTAGGTTTTTCATTTTTGCATAGTATATATTTTCAAAGTATGACCTTATAATTCACTGGATTTCATGGGGGTCTGTTGTTATGTTCCCCTTTTCATTTCTGATTTTATTGATTTGGATACACTCTCTCTCTCTGCTTTTGGTTAGTTTGGATAAGGGTTTATCTATTCTTTGACTTTCTCAAAGAACCAAATCTTTGATTCATTGACTAGTTTTACTTTTCTTTTTGTTTTGATTTTTATTGATTTCAGCTCTAAGTTTGATTATTTCCTGCTGTCTACTTCTTCTAGGCGAGTTTGTTTCTAATTGTTCTATGGTTTTCAGCTGTGCTCTTAGTTCTCTAGTGTGGAATTTCTCTAGGATTTTCATATAGGCATCTAGTGCTATACATTTTCCTCTTAAGACAGCTTTCATTGTGTCTCATAAATTTGGGTACATTGTGGATTCATTTTCATTAAATTCTAGGAAGACTTTGATTTCTTTCTTAATTTCTTCCTTGACCCAGAGGTGGTTCAGTTGAATAATGTTTAGTTTCCATAAGTTGTAGGCTGTGTATGATTTTTGATGTTGTTGAACTCTAACTTCAGGCCAAGGTGGTTAGATATGTTACAAGTTATTATTTCCATTTTTTGTATGTATTGACATTTGCTTTATGAGCAATTATGTGGCCAATTTTAGAGAAAGTTTCATGTGGTACTGAGAAATATGTATATTCCTTTGTGTTTGGGTGGAAGCTTCTGTAAATATCTATTAAATCCATTGGCATCATAACCTCTACTAGTCGTCTTATTTCTCTGTTGAGTCTCTGTCTGGTTGACCTATCCAGGGGTGAAAGTGGGGTATTGAAGTCTCCCACTATTAGGGTGTGAGAATTGATGTGGAATTTGAGCTTTAGTAGTATTTCTTTTATATAAATAAGCACCCTTATATTAGGGGCATAAGTATTCAGGATTGAAATCTCATCTTGATCAATTTTTCCTGAGGTTAGTAAGTAATGCCCATCCTGGTCTCTTGTAATTGATTTTATTTTGAAGTCTCCTTTGTTAGATATTAGCAAAGCAACACCAGCGTGTTTCTTAGGGCCATTTGATTGGAAAATCTTTTCCCAATCCTTTACTCTGAGCCTGTGTCTGTCTTTAAGGTTGAGGTGTGTTTCTTGTATGCAGCAGAAGGATGGCTTCTGTTTTTTTGTCTGTTGTGTTAGTGTTTGTTTTTTTATAGGTGAATTGAGTCCATTGATATTAAGGGATATTAGAGACCACCAATTTTTATTTCCTGTTATTTTTGATTGTAGCTAGTATGTATTTCCTTTTTTGGGGGGGCTTTTCTTCTGTGGGAATATTATTTTTTTGTGGTTTCTTGGGTGTATCTGCGATGCTTAGTTTGGAGTTTTTCCTCTAATGCTTTCTGAAGGGCCTTATTTGTGGATAGGTTTTGTTTAAGTCTGACTTTGTCGTCAAATATCTTGTTTACTCCATCTATGGTGATTGATAGTTTTGCTGGGTGTAGTAGTCTAGGTTGACAGTCATGTTCTTTTGCTGTCTGTATAACTTCTGACCAAGCCCTTCTTGCTTTCATCATTTCCATTGAACAGTTAGGTGTTATTCCGATGTTTATGTGTTTATAGGTATCTTGTTTCTTTTCTTTTCCAGGTCATAAAATTTTTTCTTTGTTCTATATGTTTTGTGGCTTGATTATTATGCATCAATTGGATTTTTGGGGGGTCAAATCTATTTGGTGATCTGTAAGTTTCTTGTATCTTTACAAGCATATTCTTCTTTAGATTGGGAAATTTTCCTCTATGATTTTACTGAATAACTTATCTGTGCCTTGGAGTTGGTATTCTTTTTCTTCTTCTATTCCTATTACTCTCAGTTTCGGTCTTTTCCTGGTATCCCAAATTTCCTGAACATTTTGTGATATGGCTCTTTTGATTTTAGTGTTTTCCTTGACTGATGTATCTATTTCTGCTACTGAGTTTTCAATTCCAGAGATTCTCTCTTACATCTCTTGGATTCTGTTGGTTATGTTTGTATCTGTAGTTCCAGCTCTTTTCTTCAGATTTTCTATTTTCACCATTGCCTCCTTTTGTGCCTTTTTTATTATTTCTATTTCAATTTTTATTTTCTGAGATGTTTCTTTAATTTTTTGGCTTTCCTTTTCTTGATTTTCTTTCAAGGATTTGTTTATCTGTTCCAATTTTTTGTTTGTATTTTCTTCTATTTCTTTAAGAGCATTTTTGTATCCTCTTTTAAGGCTTCTTTTTTTCTTAGTTACCTTAATATCTATTTTATATACATTCATTTTTAGTAATGCAGTATTTAATATAGGCAATTTTTAAAATTTAAAAACCATTTTGTCTTGCTATCAGAATACAAAAATTATTTTTTTATGAATAAAGAAGTCACATTTTCTATCCATATATATCCTTATTCAAAGTCCCTTCCCCCTTCCAAGTCATCAGGTCATTCTCTGTTCTCCACATCTCCCTATCTCCTCCCCAGCAAGGACAGGAGGTCCCAAGGACCCAAGGTCCCAATATTGGTCAGTTCAGCTTCCACTCCTGGCAGATCCAGTTTTCTCCCCCCAATATCGAGACTGAGTCAGTTGTTCCTCTAGGCTTTTAAGGCCTCTATAATCTTCATAAAGTTGTTTTTGATGTTCTTTTCTTCTGTTTCCTTTTCATTGCTCTGTTCACGTCTTGGTGTTGAAGAACCTCCAGTTTCTTCTGGTGTTGTCTTGTTGTTCTGTATATTGTTATATGTATTCTTGTACTGGCATATGCCCATTGCATCAATGGTTCACTCTTAGTCAGATTCTAGTCAGTTGTGGCTAGAGAGCTTGTTTGTTTCCTGTCTACTTTGAGCTAGGTATCTGCATGATCTCTGTTTCTGCTCTGCCTAATTGTCTATGATGATGCAGCTCACCCTGGAGGTGGGGCCTGGCCATGGGAGGTCCCTTCTGTTAGGGTTTGTTGGGGAAAGCCCCTCCCAACTAAAGCCTGGGGCCTGTCTGCTAGCAAGAGTTTGAGATCATAACCTTGGATGTGACCCTGGCCCCAGAGTGGTATTCTCTGGACAGGTAGCCCAGGAGTTGGAATCTGCTCACCTCTGTTTCCTCTCTGGACATGGGTCTCCACACCTTTGTTTTAATTTTTATTCTTCTGAGAAGTCTTTGAAGTGGGTCTTCTTCCTCTAGGGAAGAGGAACACTCTTTTTTTGTTTGTTTCTTTCTTTAATTTTATTGAGCTGTGGCTGCTCCTTGTTATGGTCTGAGGCTTTGCATAATCCCCTACATCTCTAGTAATTGTAGACTGCAAGTCAGAGGTGGGTATCCAGAGAAGGGCAGGATAAATAAGAGAAAGACAGAGAGAGAAAGAGAGATATTCCTTTTTTTTAGTTTTTGTAATTTACCTCTTTTATTTTGATTTAAGTTATAAAATGTGTATGTACAGGTTTTGTTTAGTTACTCTTTTATTATTCTTTACCACACATGGAATCAGCAATAGTAACTTCTATTTCACTTCTGAAATTGGTGCATATAATTTTATTTTTGGTGACCTTGTTTATGGAGTTTTCAACATTACTTGTCTTCAAAGATTTGGAGGATGGAATGAATGGGGGAAATGGGGAAGACTGTAAAGGAGAAAGGAAGGTAATAAGGGGAAGAGAGAAGAACTATAAATAACACTAAAGGTGTTTGATAAAACCACCAGAAACACATAATTTTATTGTCTTACTTTTTATAGTGGTTATGTTTTATGCCACATCAGGTGATCATTTCTTCCCCAGAGGCTGACTGTCCAAAATAATCCACTGTCAGGTATGAAAAATCTCCGTTTAAGTTGTTGGTTGGTGGGGTCTGAAAGGCTCCTTAAACATTATAGGCTATGACTGTTGCCCTTAGTGTATGCTCGAATTTAAAAGTAAGCCTCTGCTGTGACTATACCACAATCTTCAGACACAGGACTTGAAAAAATAGGGCTGATATTGACCCAGAAGCATCTTCTCTGGAGACTCTTATAATATCAGGAGTTGCTATATAAGCTGCCAAGAGAGAAAAGCAGCCAAAAGCCCTACCCAGCTGAAAATTATACAGAACACAGTAACGACCAGCCCAGAAAGATATCTCTAATTGCTTATTAGTGGCATTCTTTGTGGGAGTAAACAACTATCTAATTTGACTTAAAGTCTTCTCTGTAGGAGGGAACTCATGTTTAGTACTATAAACTTAGCCACGTACTCATAGTCAGAGAGATCATACACTCTAGAGAAGACCCTACTGCTGTCATTTTCCAAATGAATATAATTTCTTCCTGCATTCTAAATACTTAAATTTATACTCACCAACATATGTAACTCTCAGTCTTCATCAAAGCAGTTCCTTTCTGCACAATATTACAGAAATATACAACTGGTCAAAACTCAGAACAGTTGATCATGAAAGGCAGGCAGCCTCAATTGATAAATCCACAAAGCAACCCCTAACACAAAGGTTTAAGAAACATCATGATAGAAGGATGAAAAAGTTTGTAAGAGCCAGAGGGCCAACCAGGATGCCCCACAATTTTTTGTTTTTCCACAAAGAAAAAGGTTATGTTGTTTGCAGTTAATTACTGCACATGAATCAAGCCAGCATCTGAAAGGAAAGTGTATATTTTGACTTATTTGTGGTTACTAGAGTTCATATCTACATTAAATTATTTATGCATATATGACATGAAAGTAGAAGCAAACTGTCTAGGGAAACAAAGAGGACTAACGGGAGGGAGGACTGAAAAAGAGAAAAGGGAGAATATGCTCAATGGACAATGTATACTCAAATGAAAATGTACTTGGTAACACAGAACCATTCACAATGAATGTACACATTGGAGACTGGAGAGGAGCTGTATGAAACATTGTGTTTCAGATGTAACATTGTTGTTCCATCCATAAACATACAGCACCAGACTTCTATGTTAGCAAAACTGGCAAAAGACATGGGCATAGGAGGAAGGCTAGTTAGAAAGAGGAAGGGAGTGTAGTAGAGGTTTCTGACACGGCCTACCCTGCAGCAGTCTGAAACTTCCTATAGCCACGCTGCCAGTTAGCCCCCCAAAGTAGCTCACATGCTTGTTAATTATATGTTGTTTTCCTTATGGTCAGGATTGTCAGTTAGCTCTCTTATCTTAATTTAACTCATTTCTACCAATCTTTTCCTGCTACATGACCCATGGCTTACCTATTTCTTTGTATCTTGCTTTTCGGGAGGCTGGGCTAAATCTCTCTGACTCTGCTCTCCTTTCTTTCTATCTATGCTTGAATTTCCAGCCTGCTTCTAAAATGCCTTTCCATAGGCCAAAACAGTTTATTTATTATCTAATGACATTCACAGCATACAGAAAGACATCTCATATCAAGGGAGTAATCAGGAAAGGGAGAAGGATGAGAGAATAGTGGGAGGTGCATATGACCACAATACGCTCTATATCCTAATAAAACTTTCAAAATAAAAATAAATACAATGAAAAAGAATTGCCTTTGTTTTAATTGACATTTTTTATTACTTTACAACTAATACAGCTTGTGCTCAATTATTAAAATAAATTTCTAAGTTAGTATGTGAAGTAATGGGTTTTATTGTGTCACTTTGAAATACACACATCACTGTACTTTGTTCTTATTTATTCTCCTTCACTACTCTCCCCCAGTCACTCTTTTCACTCACTTGTTGATCCCTTTCCTTCCCTCAAATAGGACTCCCTTTTGAACATTTTTTTATTTAAAAGTTTTTTTTTTAACATACCACACAGTTCCCCTTTCCTCCTCTCCTCCTGCTCACCTCCAGCTTCCCCCTACACCACCCAACCATCTACTTCTTGAGAAAGTAAGTCCTCTTTGCATGGGGACTCAAGAAGGTCTGGAATATCAAGCTGAGGCAGGACCAAGACCCTCCCATTCTGTATCAAGGCTTAGCAAGGTATTTATCTCTCCATAGGGAATAGGCTCCAAAAATATATGGCCCTCTTTTCATGTCATGTGACCTTACTTTATTTGCCCTGCTTCTTCTAGACTCTCACCCCCTTTAAACTCCTTAACTACCTCTCATTTGATTATTAAAAGTATTTAATTTCTTCTGATTGCATTAGTTGTTTATTTTAAAGCTTACTAATGTGGAAAGTTGCTGTTCACATTAGAACTTCACTGTTTTTCTAGTATATGGATTTAATGTTGTCTGTTTCCCTTCTAGTATGCTTTTGTTTTTGTCACAAATTTTTCTAAATAAAATTTTCCTTTTTACTTAATTAAAACTATTTAAAAATATCTTTAGATGTGTTTATTGACCCATGAATTATGCCAAAGTGAATTTTCAATTTCCAAATATTTCAGAGTTTAAGATATCATTTGTTATAGATTTCTAGCTTAATTTCATCATCATCTAAAAATGTATTTTGTGTGACTTCAATTATTTCAAGTTTGTTAAGGTGGTCTTTTTAAATTTAAAAATCATTATAAGATCACTCATAAGTTAATAGCAAAATTGAAATCAATAGATATTTCTGACATACCTTTTCCACACATGTGTAGAATCTTTTCCCCCATCAGTATTTCCCACCAGAGTGGTATATTTGTTTTAAGTGATAGACTTCTGTGTACCCATCACTACCACTCAAGGGCTATTGTTTAAATTAAGGCTTATTCTTGGTTTTATATATTTTGCGAGTTTGGACTAATATCTAATGCACCCTTCATGATGTTATTATCTATGGTATAGTCATGGCTTTAAAATTGTCTTGTGTTCTGCTGCCTATTAATCCTTCAACTTATTAATCTCCACTGATGCTTTTCTTTTTATTATCTTCATAGTTTGTCAGAAAACTACATTGTTGAAAACATACAGTATACAATATTTCTGGAATGGCTTCTTTCACTTAGTAATATCATTTCCATCAGGTCTTTTCATGGCTTGATGGCTCATTTCCTTTTAACACTGAATCATATTCTTTTGTATAGATGTATCACAATTTGTCCATTCATCTATAGAAGTACATCTTTGCTTTATATCCCAAATATGGTTTATCTTGATTAATATTCCATGTGTATTTAAGAAGAATGTGAATTCTGCTGTGGGGTTAGATATTTAATTAATGTCTAATAGGCCGAATTCATTAATATTGCTGTTGAGATAATCTATACACTTACTTATTTCTGTCTGCTTAATATATCTTTATAACTAATGATTTTCTATGTTCCAGAGTCATTCTTGTTTAACTACAACAGTGCTAGTGCTAATGTGGTATATCTTTCCTCATAACTTTTTTTAAACTACTTTTTCCCCCTAGTGAAGTTATTCTTAAACACTAGTCAGTTTTCATTGGTCTTTAGTGCTGCATTTTGATCAGTGATATTTAGAATTATTGTTGCTATATTTAGATTAGTGTTGACCATATTTATATTTTCTATTCGTTATAAGAGGTACTTTTCTGCACTCTTTGATCCTGAGTATTTTACATGATTTCAATTTAAGCTCATCCATTAGAGTATCAATTATACACACACATCTCACAAAATTCAGAGACTATAATAAACCTTACTGCATACACTTTAATTCATTTAGATCTACCTGAAAAAAGGATTATTGGCTATCATTTAGTGAAGGTACACTACAACAGTGTACTTTAAATTTCTTCCCTTGGCCATTACCACAATACTGTTTTTAAATTTTACTTATCTATATGTTAATATTACCTCATATATGATGACTACTCATACTTAAAAATTTTAAAAAACAAGTAGGCACTGAAATGATGGCTCAGTGGCAAATCACACTTATTGCATTTGGAGAGGGCCTGGGTTCAGTTCCCAGTACCTGAATGATGGTTCACAATGATATGAAACTCTGGTTCCAGAGGATCTTACACCCTTTCTGATTTCTGTGGGTAGTAGGCATACATGTTTTACATGTAGGCAAAGCATTCATACACATAAGAGAAAATAAATCTTTCAAAAAAGTTAGAATATTTGAGGTTTTGAGAGAAGGTGTCATAATGATTGGTAGGATCAAAATATACTATATTCAAGTGTAAAATTCTCAATCAATAAACAATAAGTAAAATACAAGATATGTTAAAATTCAGATAATTTAAGGATAATAAAACTAGCCTACCATTGTTTTAAAATAGGGGAAGGTTGCATTTCTGACTGTATTATGTTTTTTCTACCTTAGGAAATGTTTAATTATTTCTTGTATACAAGTACTCCTTGAACAAAATGCTTCTACATTTCATGCTTGGAACTCTTCTTTCCCATCCTTTTGGCAAGCTAATTTTAGGATATATTGAATCCAATGTTGACAGGTCTTTCCTTCATTCTCTTTCACAACTTCTGATAAGAAGTCCATTGTGATTCCTATTTGTGTTCTTTCATAGGCAAAGTGGCTTTGCTCCAGCTTCTTCCAAAACTCTATCATCTTTTCTTTTCTATACTTGAATATGATATATTTGTATGATATTTTGAATATTTGATTTGCTTACTATATTCTGAGATTCCTAGATTCATGGTTTGGTGTCTAACATTGATTTTTAAAAGTTACCTGCAATGAATATTTCCAATATTTTCTCCATTCTTTCTTATTTATCTATCTTTTTGTAATCATTTACATATACTTCATCATGTAGAGATTTCTCACAGTTCTTGATGGCCTTTGTTTTTCATTTTTTTCTCTTTTCACTAAGGTTCGGAAAATGTCTATGGACCTATCTCTAATATCACTTGCCAGTACCTGAGCTCTGTTGATTCCACTAATGAACCCATTAAAAATATTCATTTTCTCTGTAGTGTTTTGCATTTTAAAGAGCATTTAAAACAGTCTTACTTTGAATTCCAATCACTCTCATTATATTACTCATCTACTCCTACATGTTGCTTACTTTTCATTAAATCTTGTAATATACTTATTTTAAAATTCTTTGCTGAGGAATCCCAGATCAATAGTACATAGGAGTCTTGTTCTGATGCTTACATAGTTGCTTCAGATTTTTTTTTTTTGCCTTTTGGTGTGCTTTGTAATTTTTGTTGAAAACTCAATACATTTTTGGTATTAGGAATTAAGGTAAATGAACCTCTAGTTGAGAATTCATGTTCAGTTAACCAGAAATTGGGTTGCATTTAATTCCCTCCTTAATTGTAGATACCTCAAGCTTCCACTTTTTCTCGTGGTCCTGTTTATATTTTCCCATTTGATGCTGCACTTTGCTAAGTTTTCCTGTGAAGGATTGTCTGTATCTTGCAGCTCTTTTAACTGTAATCTACCAATATTATACTGAAGCTTGATGTGGTATTACGACATAAAGTGAGAGGGGCTAAAATTTTAATTAATCTATCTTAGTCATGTAAAAGAATGGGATTACAACATGACATTTTTGTGCATGTGTATAAAATACTTTATTCTTATTCACCCCTTATTGCTCCCTCTCATCCTTGCAGGAAGCAATTTATAATTGTCTGATTACATCTATTTTTAACGGGCTTGTGCCTCTGAGATGTGATCATTTTCAAATGATTTTTATAGTGAGGATTTTCTTTTCTGTCCCCTATTCCTTTCGTGGCTGAAGTTGTTTCTGATCACTTTCCTTAAAATTCTCATCTTTCAGCCAGGTGTGATGGGTAGACCATACCTATAATCCCCAGTATATATTGAAAGTGATGGTAGGAGGTTTTCTGGGAATTTGAGTCTACTGTAGGCAACATAAGAGGTCATCTTGGACTCAATACAGACTAAGATCCTGTCTTAAAAACAACATTAAATCTCCAAAAAAACAAACACAAAACTTAGCCTACTTTGAAACATTATTCCTTTTTTATGAATTGATTAATATGCTTTATGTAAAAATAATATATAATATGCAGATATAATACATATATTCACAATTTGTATGTGTACATGTTATTTCATGAATGCACACCATCTTATTTTATAACATAATTCAGTATATATACATGGCCGGATAAAGTGTATTCATTATTAAAAAACACACAATTTTGATGTTAGTGATATGGTTAGAAAATTCTATTCCCTGAACAGAGAAAACAGAGTGAAGATTCATAGTTAATAGCTGATGAGTAGAAAAGGACTCATAGTTGGGAAACATGCAGCAGCTATTGAAGCAAAGCTAACTAAGAAAGAGTCTGGGTTATGCAGGAGATACAAGATACAAGATACAAGAAATGGTGTAAAAGAAGACAAAGGTGCTCACCAGGAGAAAAATGATCTTTGTGGCTCTGGATTGAGGGGAGGACTTGAGGTAGAAGTTGCTCCTGTGAATGTGCTTTTTTCTCTGCTTGTGTCTATAGAGGATACAAACCAAGGATATGCTGCCTACCAAGCTCTAAAGCACATCTGGACAATCTGTACAATCACCTCATCAATAGAAAGGATTCCCAGGACCATAGCTTCACAGGAGATAGATTTGAAAGCAACTGTTCTCAAGTCATTGCATTCCAGGTATTATTAACCCAACATCAAGACTGGGTCAAGAGTTCTTCTAGAAGGAGTGGCATCCAAGGTGACAGTCCAAGGTGTTTCAGTCCCAAGCACTTCAGTGGTTGTGGTTTGCAGCTTGCACATGCTTTGACTTTTGCTTTTGTTGTTTAGAGTCCACTAATGAGTGAGTACATGCCCTGCTTATCTTTCTGGGTTTGTGATACCTCGCTCAGGAGGATATTCTCCAAATCCATCCATTTGCCTGCAAATTTTAGGATATCATTTTTTCTTACTGCTGAGTAGTACTCTATTGTATAGAAGTACCACAGTTTGTTAATCATTCTTCAGTTGAGGGACATCTAGGTTGTTTCCATGTTCTTGCTATTACAAATAATGCTGTTATGAACATAGTTGAGCTAATGCCTTTGGAGTGCAAATGTGCATATTTAGGCTATATGCCCAGAAGTGGTATTGCTGGATCCTTGGGGAGATTGATTCCCAGTTTTCTGAGAAACCGCCACACTGCATTCCAGAGTAGCTAAACAAGTTTACACTCTCACCAACAATGGAGGAGTGTTCCGCTTGCTCTGCAACATCTCCAGCATAGGCTGTTATCTGTGTCTATTGTCTTAGCCAATATGACAGGTGTAAGGTGGTATATCAAAGTTGTTTTAATTTGCATTTCTCTGATGGCTAAAGATGTTGAGCACTTTTTCAAGTGCCTTTCAGTCATTTTTAATTCTTCTGCTGAGAATTCCCTTTTTATTTCCTAACCCTGTTTTTTTGATTGGGTTATTCAAGGTTTTGGGCTCTAGTTTCTTGAGTTCTTTATGTATTTTAGAGATCAGTCCTCTATCTCTTGTAGGGTTGGTGAAAAGCTTTTCCGATTCTGTAGGCTGTCTTTTTGTCCTATTGACAGTGTCCTTGGCCTTTCAAAAGCTTCTCACTTTCAGGAGGTCCCACTTATTGATTGTTGTTCTTAGTGTCTGTGCCACTGGTGTTATATTTAGGAAGTGGTTGCCTATGCTAATTCATTGGAAAGTATTTCCCACTCTTTCTTTTTTTCTATCAAGTTCACAGTGGTTGGGTTTATGTTGAGGTCTTTGATCCACTTGGATTTGTGTTTTGGCAGGGTGACAGGCTTGGATCTATTTGTAGTTCTTTTATACACTATCAACCAGCTATGCTAACACCATTTGTTATAAGTATTATCTTTTTTCCATTGAATATTTTGGGCTTCTTTTTCGAAGATCAGGTGTTAATAGGTTTTGGGTTAATGCCCAGATCCTCAATTCTATTCCATTGGTCCACAAGCCTGTATTTAATGCCAGTACCAGGCTGTAGCTCTATAGTATAACCTGAAGTCTGGGATGGTGATGCTTCTTGGGTGAGCAAAATTGTTTTGGCAATCCTGGCTTTCGTGTAATTCCGAATGAAGTTGAGTATTGTTCTTTAAAGATCTGTAAAATATTGTGTTGGGATTTTGATGGCAGTGCATGGAATCTGTAGATTTTTTGGTAGAATTGCCATTTTTACTATGTTGATCCCACCTATCCAGAAGCATGGGAGATCTTTCCATTTTCTGATATCCTCTTCTATTTCTTTTTTCTTTTCTTCTTTTGTTTGTTTCTTTTAAAATTTTTTATTATGAATAAAGACACATTTCCTATCCTTGTATATCCTTATTCAAGTTCCCTTCGCCATCCCACCCCCTCCAGTTACACTCTCTTCACATCTCCCCATCTCCTCCACAGCAAGGCAGGATGTGCCAAGAACCCAATATTGCTCAGTTCAGCATCCACTCCTGGCAGATCCAGTTTCCTCACCCCAACATCAAGACTGAGTCAGGTGTTCCACTAGAGGGAGTGGGCTCCATGGTGCCAGTCCAAAGTGTTTCAGATCCCAAGCAGCTCAGTGGATGTGGTTTGTAGCTTGGACATGCTTTGACTTTTACTATTTTTTAGAGTCCACTAAAGAGTGAGTACATCCCCTGCTTATCTTTCTGGGTTTGTGATACCTCACTCAGGAGAATATTCTCCAAATTGATCCATTTGCCTCCAAATTTTAGGATATCATATTTTCTTACTGCTAAGTAGTACTCTATTGTGTAAATATACCACAGATTGTTAATCCATTCTTCAGTTGAGGAGCATCTAGGATTTTTCCAGGTTTTTGTTATTATAAATAATGGTGTTATGAACATAGTTGAGCTAATGCCTTTGGAGTGTGAATGTGTGTCTTTAGGGTGTACACCCAGAAGTGGTATTGCCGGATCCTTAGGGAGATTGATTCCAGGAACATGGGAGATCTTTCCATTTTCTGATATTCTCTTCAATTTCTTTCTTCAGTGATTTAAAATTTTGTCAAATAGATCTGTTACTTCTTTGGTTATAGTTACTCCAAGGTATTTAATACTATTTGTAGCTATTATAAAGAGTGATGATTTCCTTATATCTTTTTCCGCCCTTTTATCTTTAGTGTATAGGAGGGCTACTGCTTTTTTGAGTTAATCTTCTACCCTGTTACTTTGCTGAAGGTGTTTATCAGCTGTAGGAGTTCCCTGGTAGAATTTTGTGGGTCACTTCTGTATACAATCATAACATCTGCAAATAGAGATACTTTCACTTCTTCTTTTCCAATTTGTATCCCATTAATCTCTTTTCGTTCCCTTATTGCTTTAGCTAAAACATCGAGAACTATATTGAACAGACATGTGGAGAGAGAACATCTTTGTCTAGCTCCCGATTTTAGTGGGATTGCTCTGAGTTTTTCTCCATTAAGTTTGATGGTGGCTGTTGGCTTCTTGTAAATTGCCTTTATTATACTGAGATGTTTTCCCTTTATTCCTGATCTCTCCAGGACTTTTATCATGAAAGAGTATTGGATTTTGTCAAAGGCTTTTTTAGCATCTAAGGATGTAATCATGTGAGTTTTTTACTTCAGTTTGTTTATATGATGAATGACATTTAAGGTTTTTCATATGCTGAACCATCCCTGCATTTCAGGGATGAAGCCTATTTGGTTATGGTGGATGCCAGTTTTTATATATTGTTGTATTTGATTTGCCAGAATTTTGTTGAGAATTAGTATCAGTATTCATGAAGGAAATTGGTCTGTAATTCTCTTTCTTTGTCATGTCTTTGAGTGTCTTGGCTATGAGGGAAATTGTGGCCTCATAAAAGGAATTTGGCAAGTGTCTTGGCTATGAGGGAAATTGTGGCCTCATAAAAGGAATTTGGCAATATTCCTTCAGTTTTTACAGTGTGAAACAGCTTGAGGAGTAATGGTAGTAATTCTTGTTTGAATGTCTTGTAGAATTCTGCACTGAAACCCTCTGAACCTGGGCTTTTTTTACTTGGGAGGATTTTAATGACAGTTTCAATTTCCTTTTGTGTTATAGGTCTGTTTAGGTAATTAACCTGATGTTGATTGAAATTTGGTAATAGTACCTGTCCAAAAAGCTGTCCATTTCTTCTAGGTTTTCCATTTTTGTGGAATACAGATTTTTAAAGTATGGTCTGATAATTCTCTGGATTTCCTGGGGGCCTGTTTTTATATCCCCCTTTTCATTTCTGATTTTGTTGATTTGGATATCTCTCTCTGCTTTTTGATTAGTTTGGATAAGGGCTTATCTATCTTTTTGACTTTCTCAAAGAACCAACTCTTTGATTCATTGATTCTTTGTATTGTTCTTCTTGTTTCAATTGTATTGATTGCAGCTCTAAGTATGATTACTTCCTGCTGTCTACCCTTTCTAGGTGAGTTCGCTTCTAATTGTTTTAAGGCTTTCTTTTTTTGCTGTTAGTTCTCTAGTGTGGAATTTCTCTAGGCTTTTCATATAGGCATCTAATGCTATGTATTTTCCTCTGAAGATTGCTTTCATTGTGTCCCACATATTTGGATATGTTGTGGATTCATTTTAACTAAATTCTTGGAAGACTTTGATTTCTTTCTTAATTTCATCCTTGACCCAGAGGTGATTCAGTTGAGTGATGTTTAGTTTCCATGAATTGGTAGGCTTTCTTTGATTTTTGATGTTGTTGAACTCTCACTTTAGGCCTTGCTGTTCTGATATGATACAAGGAATTATTTCCATTTTTTGTATCTATTGATATTTGCTTTATGACCAATTAAGTGGTCAATTTTAGAAAAAGTTCCATGTGGTGCTGAGAAATGTGTATATATATATTTTCAATTGGGTGGATGCTTCTGTAAATATCTATTAAATCCATTTGCATCATAACCTCTGTTAGACTCTTACTTCTCTGTTCTCTGTTTGGTTATCCTATCTAGAGTTGAAAGTAGGGTATTGAAGTCTCCCACTATTAGAATGTGATTACTGATGTGGGATTTGAGTTTCAGTAGTATTTCTTTTACATAGGTAGATCCCCTTATATTAGGGACATAAATATTCAGGATTTAAATCTCCTCTTCAACAATTTTTGCTGTGATGTATAAGTAATGTGCATCTTGGTCCTTTTTAATTGCTTTTAGCTTAAAGTCTACTTTGTTAGATATTAGGATGGCAACACCAGCTTGTTTCTTAGGGCCATTTGATTGGAAAATCTTTTCCCAACCCTTTTCTCTGAGCCTGTGTCTGTCTTTGTGATTTAGATGTGTTTCTTGTATGCAGCAGAAGGATGGCTTCTGTTTCTCTATTCATCGTGTTTGTGTGTGTCTTTTTCTAGGTGAGTTGAATCTAATGATATTAAGGGATATTAGTGACCACTGATTCATTTTTTCTGCTATATTTGGTGGTAGGTTCTCTGTATTTCTTTTCTCTGGGCTTTTCTTCTATGGGATTATTGAATGTTTGTGGTTCCATGGGTGTATCTGGGATCCTTCGGTTGGAATTTTTCCCTCTAATGCTTTCTGAAGGGCTGGATTTGTAGATAGGTATTGCTTACATCTGACTTTGTCATGAAATATCTTGTTTACTCCATCTATGGATATTGTTAATTTTGCTGGGTATAGTAGTCTAGGCATCCATGCTCTTTTCATGTCTGTATAACTTCTGACCAAGCCCTTCTTGTATTCATTGTTTTCATTGAATAGTCAGATATTATTCTCATGGGTCTGCCTTTATTAGTAAGTTGGCCCTTTTCTTTTGCAGCTCTTAAAATTTTTTCTTTGTTCTGTATGTTTTGTGGCTTGATTATTATTGGTGAGTGGACTTTTTTGAGGGGTCATATCTATTTGGTATTCTCTAAGCTTCTTGTATCTTTATAGGTATTTCCTACTTTAAGTTAGAAAACTTTTCTTCTATAATTTTGTTTAGTACATTATCTGTACCTTTTACTTGTATTCTTCTCCTTCTTCTATTTCTAGTATTCTCAGGTTTGGTCTTTTCATGGTATCCCAGATTTCCTGAACATTTTGTGTTATGACATTTTTGGTTTAATATTTTCCTTCACTGATACATCTATTTCTGCTACTGAGTCTTCCACTCCAGAGGTTCTGTCTTCTCTCTCTTGGATTCTGTTGGTTATGCTTGTATCTGTAGTTCCAGCTCTTTTCTTCAGATTTTCTATTTCCATCTTTGCCTCATTTTGTACCTTTTTAATTGCTTCTATTTCAGTTTTTATTTCCTGGAATGTTTTATTTTTTGGTTTACCTTTTCTTGGTTCTCTTTCAAGGACTTGTTCACCTCTTCCAATTTTTTGCTTGTATTTTCTTCTAGTCAGTTCTGGCAAGAGGACTTGTGTGTCTCATGTCTCCTCTGAGCAAGTGGTCTGCTTGATCTCTGATTCTGCTCTGGACAGGGGTCTGTATATCAAATCCTCAGTCCTTCTCTGCTGATGCAGTTGGAGTTGGGGCCCGGCTGTGCAAGTCCCCTCTTTAAGGTGTGCCTGGAGGAGCCCCTCATAGCCAAACCCTTGTCCTGTCTACTAGGGAGAGCTGTGTTCAGACTCTAGGGATGGACCCCGCTCTCAGAGAGCAACTCTCTGGAAGAGTAATCTGGGTGATGGAATCTGCTCACCTCTTGAAACATTATTTCTCTATGTAAGATAGCAAGGTTAGAGGGTGCTGGGAATTTTTGGAGTGCTTGAATAAAGTCCCATAATTATTGTTAATGGTTCTAAGAAACCTGGAGGAATAGAGTTATTGTGCAGAATGTTCTTGATATATTTCAGAATGGTGACTTTTCTAGTCACACTTTCAAAGTCATCAGATGGATCTTTTTTGAATTTTTATACCTATTTGTGAAACTGTAGTAGGATTCCTAGAGGGAAAGTATTGGTTGAGTGAAAATGATCTCCATAGGTCATGTATTTGAATTCTTACTTTCCAGTTGGTGGGACTGTTTGGGGAAAGGTTAAATGAAGGTCTGGCTTTGAAGAAGATATCACATAGGAGATAGAATTTGAGATTTCAAAATCCCATATCCAGCCCAGTCTTGTCTTTTGTGCCTGCAAATTGTGGTTTAGGATATAAATGCTTAGTTTCTACCTTTTGCAATGCCCCTACTATGATGGTCATGGAATCACCATCTGAAACTACAAGCAAGGCCCACTTAATGCTTTCTTTTATAAGTTGCTTTGTTCAAGGCATCTCTTCATTATTGTAGAATGTAACTAAGACAGAGGAATTGAATAAATATGTAGGGACTTCCCAAGTTGTGGCTTTTCCTAGGTTCTCATTCTCATTTTAATCTACACTCATACATGTTGCAAAATTACCATTTTAATGTTCCTACCACCTTATGGCTCCAGTGGTTTCTATTCTAGGAAAACAGATTACAATTTCTGTATACTTGAGGTGTGTTTCTTTTTCCAGTTGTGGTATAGTAGTTTCTACTAGTATCTTAGATATCTGATGAATGTGGAAAAAGCTGGTACTTTTAAAAATATTTTTATTTCTAATGAAAATATTAAATAATAGACTTAATTAAAGTATTTTTGGTTATTCCTCCTTCCTCCATTTCCTGTGCTCCCATTCCCATCCATCGCCAATTTCTATTTTACTTTCTTTCTTATTAGTTCTTTGAGAGTTTTGTGTATATTTTGATATTTACCTCATTCAACTCTTCCTATATCCACCCCACTCTCTACCCACTATATTTTGTGTCTTTTAAAGTTAAAAAACTCAACAAGACTAATTTTTGTGGCCCAAATATTCATGAAGTTGTGATCTTAGAGAAAATTGTCTCTCATTCTCCTATCAGCTAAATTCTTGATGGCAAGTGTTTCATTCCTAACTCAAGGCCATGCTGGTATTTGATCTGGTTTGTATTTCCTCTTTTGCATGATGTCACAAATACTATAATTTTGTATATGCAGCTGTGGAGATTGAATAAGAATAGACCCTATGCACTCATATATTTAAATACTTAATCATAATGGATTGGCAATATTTGGGGAAGAATTAAAAGGTATGGCCTTGTTGGAAGAAGTGTGTCACCTGGGGGGCAGCTGTAAAGTATCAAAAGCCTCAGCCATGCCCATTGGCTCTTTCTTCCTCTGCTTGTGGGTCCAGACACAGAACTCTCAGCTACTTCTTGAGTACTGTAGAAAGACAGGCCCATAGGGTCAAGGAAATTGGCTCAAACCAGTTGTCAAGGCATGCATATAATTTACTTCCTTATGAGCCAACCTGGAGTCTGCCTAAGGGCCTAGCAATAGCTGCTGTCCAATGTTCCTGATTGCTTGGAATCTGCCTAGCAATAGATTTCATCAGATCTCCTGATGGTGCCCAGCCAATTAGAGATGACTACACAATATCACCAGATTGTAACCCATCCTGGGTGCTAGGAGGAGGATATTTAAGGCTCTACCCATTGTTGGATAAATGAGTTAATCCTTTGATTTTCAGTTGACTCTCAGGGTCTGTGTTATTGACTCTGCACCTTCTCATCCTTCTCTTGATGGAAATGTTAGAACACAGGAGCATTTGGTGCCCTGAACAGGGTTCTGATAATTTTCCTCTTCTTGATCTTGGTGTATTTCAGTGATAACACACCTCAATTTGGGTTTTTTTGGGACCCTTCAACAGGTGAGTTTTGGAACCCTCATTTTTTCCTTCTTTTTTAATGTTGTCTGTTGTTTTCTCTTCTTCTCAAGCACTTTTATTATTCACTGATGGTTTGCTTGTCATTATCTTTCTCTGCTGTCTTCAGGTCTTCCTTTCTTCTCAATTATTTTCTCTTTTTCCTTTTTCCTTGAGAAGAGCTACTTTATTCACTCTAATTTTCAAAAAGTTAAAATTATTTCTTTTGTCAGCAGCAATTTCTTCTTTCTTCTTTTTTTGTGTTGTTAGGGTGATGGAGGTGGTAATGGTGGAGGTGCTAGTGAGCCAGGATTAGACTAGCATCCTAAAGATAAGATGGCAGTGATCTTCCAGAGCCTGGCATTCTCTTCCTCATAGCTCACTGCCCCACTGTTTGCTACCTTCTTCTTTTAGTGTAGGAGCAAGAGCCATAGCAACATACTACTCTCCTGGAGCTTGGATGGTAGCTAGACTAAGCTTTGGCCAAAGTTAAGGTCCAGGTGGGGACAGTAGCAGTGAATGTTCCCATGACCTGTTGCTTGAAGTGAACAGACCACAGCAGTGGAAGGGGAAGAGGAAGGCATTTTCCTAAACACACAGACACACACACACATATGCACATGCACACACACACACACACACACACACACACACA
>PVIH01023093.1:0-25622 GCA_004025045.1 Sigmodon hispidus
AAAAAAATTCAGAGGGAAAGATGAACACAAAGAAAATATAGGTGTAGCAATCTTATTTGTATTTCTACCCTTGATAAGCCATGCTTATCATTCTTATCCTCTGTATAGTTCTGTATAGTTATTGTTAACTCTTCCACATTTTAAATTCTTTTTACTGTGTTTTTTTTTTGATAAATACAAAATAAAGAAGGAAAAAAAATAAAAAAAACAGTAATCATAAAATAGTTTTAATTTTACAGCCTGTCCTTTATTATCCTCATGCCTTGGACCGAATTCTCTGATTTCTCTGCTTTACCGTGTATCTGGATGATGTGGTTTAGCACTGTGGTTTGCAGTAAAAAGGAATCACAAACATGCAGCAGGTCACACAATGCTTGATACTTGCCACCCATTCATTATTAACATACAATTATTGATATATTTTCATTATTATTATATAGTATATGTTGACATCACTAACTTGTACTAAGAAAGAAATGATTAGGTGTATTTCCAAAGTGATTACATATATCTGTATTGTTGTGTTGGATAAAAAAAGAATGGCAGAAAAAATATACATTTTAATCAATCTAAACAAAACTTATAGCTTAGATGGAAAAGCCTGAAGGCTATTTTTGCATGAGGTATTTACACATATCACTATAAAACACATTATGACCTTAATCAGCACATAATATTACATAAAACAACTAAAATTCTTCCTTTAAACTTAAGATTTCACAAAATTTACTTAAAATCAGAATTTGAAATTGATGAAATAAACACTCAAGTTTTCTGAAAATTTAAATTTATGTATAAGTCATTCATATTTAGTAGTATTTTACTCACAGGTTTGCTAAATTATCAGTTTTTTTTTTTTAAATTTCCTTACTTACATCAAAACTGACAGTATGCATGTACAGCCAACTTTATTTGACATACTTGAATATCATGACAAATTCAAAAGTGTTTGAGGAAAACTGAATTTAGAGCAGGAAGTCATAGTTGTTGTCTTATGTCCATGAAACAAAAATAATTTTGGACATTCTCAGATTCTTTTCTGAAGACCTGAAGCATGAACTGGAGACATAGGTTATCGTTTCTTTCTCCTCAGTTAGGTTTGTTGTTGTAGTAAGTTTTTCCCAGTGCCTGTTTCGCCCCAGGGAGGTTTGTGACCTGGTGCGGCCCACAGTGGTTGGAACCTGGTTCGTGCGCCATGGCTTTTGTCCCCCAACGAAATGAATCACACGCTTATATCCTTTAAACCGTTTGGCTCATGTCTTAAGCACATTGCTAGCTAGCTCTTTCATCTTAATTTAACCCATTTCTATTAATCTTTCCACCACGTGGCCCACAGCCCGTGGCTCACCTGGATTCCTACATGCTGCTTCTGCAGGGTACAGATGGAGACTGACTGACTCCACCCTTTCCTACCTGCCTGCCCTCTGATTCTCCACCCACTTCTATGGTGCTGTACATAGGCCAAATCAGTTACTTTATTTACAGCATGCAGAACATTCCACCACAGTTTGTGCCTCTAGATAAAAGCCAGGAACATCAAATAAGCTTCATAGGGAGAGAAACAATAGTAGCCCTGTCCCTTAAAGATTTTATTTGATTCCTGTTCTCCCAATAAGACTGCCTATTTTTGATTTATTGAGCTTTTTAAGACTTGTATTTATTTTTTACTAGTACATTTAAGTATTTTAATAAGTCAAATATTGCTACTTGACAGTGTTATAGTTACCTCTAGGAATTATAATATGCATCACAACTTACATAGTTAAAAATTACTCTTCTTTAAAAGAAAATTGGATCATGTTTTAATAAAAATAATGAAGTAAATTTTTATTTGTTCAGTTACATACATAAAATGTGTGTATGTGTATGCATGTGTGTGTATGTGTGTATGTGTGTGTATATATGTATGTGTGTATGTGTGAGTGTGTATGTGTGTGTGTATGTGTGTGTATTTCTTAATATATAAATAAGTGCCACTTATGCACCTAAGGTTCTGGGATCATTGTGAAGGATGTAATGGTAAAATTGTAAGAGCTAGAAAAACAGAAAGTTTGCTGTGATATTATGTCTCTTAGAAATTTCAGAGGTTAAACATTTACAAATTCTCAATTATGTGGCTTCTTAAACATTCTATACAAATGGAATACATCAATAAATCTGCTAACATGGTTGTGGAAAATTTTATGAGGTCTCAGCTCTAGGAAACAAAAAAGCAGTCTGCATTTTTGTTTATGTTTTTGAAATGCACATAATATCACTAGAGAGTTTACAGAGCTCAGAGTGGGGAGGAGTTTAAAGGAATGTCAGAAGCTATTGCTGATGTCCACTGACCATCCTTCCTTGACTGCTGAGGCAATTATATTAGCACCTGCCTCCAAGTGTCTTTCCACCATTATGTGACACATGCAGCCCTAAAAAAGGGCCTATCCTGAAAATTTCATGTCCTTTGATTTTTTTTTTTTACAGCTGAGTAATATTTCACTATGTATATGTACCACATTTTGTTTATCCATTCTTCCATTGAGGGGCTACTATTTTTTCCAGGTTCTGGTTAAGACAAATAACGGTGTTAAGAACATAGCTGATCAAGTACCCTTATGGTATAATTAAACATTCTTAGGGTATATTCACAAGAGTGTTATCATTAGATCTTGAGGTAGATTTATTTTATGAGAAGTCACCATAATGATTTTCAAAGTATCTGTACAAATTTTCACTCTGACCAGCGGTAGAGGGGTACTTCCAATACTCCACGTCTTCTCCAACATAAGCTTCCAGCAGTGTTTTTGATCTTAACCATTCTAACAGATGTAAGATAATATTTTTAGGTTGTTCATTTATTTTATTTTATTATTATTAAAAACAAAGAAGTCACACTTTATATCCTGTATATCCTTATTCAAGGACCTTTCCTCCTCCCAACACATCAGGTCATTCTCTCTTCTCCACAACCACCCCCAACCCCCCCCCACCTGGGGAAGGCAGTAGGTGGTCCAAAGGACCCACTGTCCCAATATTGCTTCGTTCAGCCTCCACTTCTGGCAGATCCAGTTTTCTCCCCCCAACCTCAAGACTAAGTCAGGTGTTCCTCTAGCGGGAGTGGGATCCAAGGAGTCAGTTCAAGATGTTTCTCATCACAAGCTGTTCAGTGGTTGTGGTTTCAGCTTGGGGATGCTTCGCTTTTTTTCTTGTTTATTTGTTTGTTTGTTTGTTTAGAGTCCACTAATGAGTGAGTACATCCCTTGCTTATCTTTCTGGGTTTGTGATACCTCGCTCAAAAGGATATTCTCCAAATCCATCTATTTGCCAGCAATTATTAGGATATCATTTTCCTTACTGCTGAGTAATATTCCATTGTGCAGATGTACCATAGTTTGTTAATCCATTCTTCATTTGAGAGGCATCTAGATTGTTTCCAGGTTCCTGCTATTACAAATAACACTGCTATGAACATAGTTGAGCTAATGCCTTTAGAGTGTGACTGTGCATCTTTAGGGTATACACCCAGAAGTGGTATTGCTGGGTGTTTGGGGAGATTGATTCTCAATTTTCCGAGAAACCACCATACTGCATTCCACAATCATTGAACAAGCTTACACTCCTAACAACAATGAAGGAGTGTTCCCCTTGCTCCCCATCCTATCCAGCATAGGCTGTCATCTGTGTCTTTTACCTTAGCCAATCTAACAGGTGTCAGGTGGTATCTCAAAGTTGTTTTGATTTGCATTTCTCTGATGGCAAAAGAGGATGAGCACTTTTTCAGGTGCCTTCCAGCCATTCGTAATTCTTCTGCTGAGAATTCCTATTTTAGATCTGAACCCCATTTTCTCATTGAGTTATTCAAGGTTTGGGCTCTAGATTCTTGAGTTCTTTATATATCTTAGAGATCAGTCCTCTATCACTTGTAGGGTTGGTGAAAATATTTTCCCATTTGGTAAGCTGTCATTTTGTCCTATTGACTGTGTCTGTGGCTTTAAAGAAGCCTCTTAGCTTCAGGAGATCCCAGTTATTGATTGTTGATATTAGTGTCTGTGCCACTGGTGTTATATTTAGGAAGCGGTTGACTGTGCCAATTCGTAGAAATGTATTTCCCACTTTCTTTTCTTTCAAGTTTAAAGTGGCTGGGTTTATGTTGAGATCTCTGATCCACTTGGATTTGAGTTTTGTGTAGGGTGACAGGCTAGGATCTACTTGCATTTTTCTACACACTGCCATCCAGCTATGCCAATATCTTTTTCCATTGAATATTTTGGGCCTCTTTGTCGAAGATAAGGTGTTCATAGGTTTTTGGGTTAGTGCCTGGATCCTCAATTCAATTTTATGGATCCATATATCTGTATTTATGCCATTACCAGGCTGTTTTTATTACTGTAGCTCTATAGTATAACTTGAAGACAGGGATGATGATAGCTCCTGAAGTTCTTTTGTTGAATAAAATTATTTTGGCAATCCTGGCTTTCCTGTTATTCCAAATGAAATTGAGTATTGCTCTTTCTAATTCCAAAAAATATTGTGTTAGGATTTTGATGGGCAGTGCATTGAATCTCTAGATTGCTTTTGATAAAATTGCCATTTTTTACTATGTTGATCCTACCTATCCAGGAACAAGGGAGAGCTTTCCACTTTCTTATATCCTCTTCAATTTCTTTTTTTAGAGTTTTAAAATTTTTGTCAAATAGATCTGTTTCTTCTTTGTTTATAGTTACTCCAAGTTATTTAATACTATTTGCAGCTATTATGAAGGGTAATGTTTCCCTTATATCTTTTTCAGCTCTTCTATCTTTAGTGTATAGAAGGGCTACTGACTTCTTTGAGTTAATCTTATATCCTGCTACATTGCTGAAAGTGTTTATCAGTCATAGCAATTCCTTGGAAGAATTTTGTGGGTCACTTATGTATACAATCATATCATCTACAAATAGAGATAGATAGTTTCACTTCTTCTTTTCCAATTTGTATCCACTTAATCTCCTTTCGTTCTCTTATTGCTTTAGATAAACTTTGAGAACTATATTGAATAGATAAGGGGAGAGAGGACATCCTTTTCTAGTTCCTGATTTCAGTGAGATTGCTTTGAGTTTTCTCCATTAAGTTTGATACTGGCTGTTGGCTTCTTGTAAATCGCCTTTATTATATTTAGGTATTCTCCCTGTATTCCTGATCTCTCCAGGGCTTTAATCATAAAAGGAGTGTTGGATTTTGTCAAAGGCTTTTTCTGTATCTAAGGATATGATCATGTGGTTTTATTCTTTTAGTTTGTTTATATGATTGATAAACGATTTTTCTTATGTTAAACCAGCCATGCATTTCTGGGATGAAGCCTACTTGGTTGTGGTGGATGATATTTTTTATACATTGTTGTATACGGTTTGCTAAAATTTTGTTGAGAATTTTATCATCAATATTTATGTGGGAGATTGGTCTGTAGTTCTCCTTCTTTGTTGTGTCTTATTTGTTTGTTTGTTTGTTTTTATTATGAATAAACAAGTCACACTTTCTATCCTTATATATCCTTATTCAATGTCCCATCTCCCTCCCACCACATCAGGTCATTCTCTCTTCTCCACAACTTCCCATCCCTGTCTGGGCAGGCAGCAGGCAGTCCCAAGGTCCCTTCCAATATTGCTTAGTTTGGCCTCCACTCTAGATTCTTGAGTTCTTTTTATATCTTAGAGATCAGTCCTATATCACTTGCAGGGTTGGTGAAAATTTTTTCATACTCTGTAGGCTATTGTTTTGTCCTATTGACAGTGTCCTTCGCTTTACATAACTTCTCAGTTTCAGGAGATCCCACTTATGGATTATTGACTTTATTCTCTATGCCACTGGTGCTATATTAGTAAGTGGTCGCCTGTGCCAATTCATAGAAGTGTATTTCCCACTTTCTTTTCTATCAAGTTTAAAGTGGCTGGGTTTATGTTAAGGTCTTTGATCCACTTGAATTTGAGTTTTGTGCAGGGTGACAGGCTTGCATCTATTTGCATTTTTCTATACACTACCATCCAGCTATGCCAACACCATTTGTTAAACATACTATCTTTTTTCCATTGAATATTTTGGGCCTTTTTGTGGAAGATCAGGTGTTCATAGGTTTTGGGGTTAATGTGTGGATTAGTACCAGGCTGTTTTTATTACCGTAGCTCTATAGTATAACTTGAAGTCAGGGATGGTGATGTCCCCTGTGGTTCTTTTGTTGAGCAAAATTGTTTTGGCAATCCTGGCTTTCCTGTTATTCCAAATGAAATTGAGTATTGTTCTTTCAAGGTCCAAAAATATTGTGTTGGGATTTGGATGGGCATGCATTGAATCTGTAGATTGCTATTGGTAGAATTGCGATTTTTACTGTGTTGATCCTACCTATCCAAGAACAAGGGAAAGCTTTCCATTTTCTGATATCTTCTTCAATTCCTTTCTTTAGTGATTTAAAATCTTTGTCAAATAAAACTGTTACTTCCTTGGTTATATTTACTCCAAGGTATTAAATACTATTTGTAGCTATTATAGAGGGTAATATCGTGGTACTAACCCACCAAGAACTATATGCTAGCTAAGGTATTTTATTTAGAAGTTACTTACATAACAGGGATTGTTGAAGGGGTAGGAGAAGGATGGAGAAGCAGAGAGCAGGAACGACCCACGCCGCAGAAAGCAGGAGCAGTCCGATGATCCACACCACAGAGAGCAGGATCAGTCCCAGCCGCACGGTCCTTCCTCTCCACGCCACTCATCCAGCGCCATGCGCCGCTTCTGTCTTCTGGCATGGCACTCTTTCGTCCTTTGCCCCCAGACAACCGACTCCACCCGGCTTATCACTCTGGAGTGGTTTTTTGGCATAACTTCAGATTTCCCGCTAAGTCTCCTCAGCTCTCTAAATAAGAGGGTTCTAAATTAAATATAAAACTACATACTATAGGGATCATCATAAGGCAGTGTCTGGAGAAGAGAAAGGTACTAACATAAGTGAAGTCAAACTACCACTAACAAACAACAAATACAAGGTGCAATTTAATGTCTAAAATGTTGATATGAGGAAATGCACAGGGATTGCTTCAATGCTGTTTATCTCGAACAATAAAGTTCTAACACCTGAGTGTCCTTGCTGAGATGTGAAGTAATAACAACCTCAACTATCCAGTCTTCAACACCATCAAGACCTGAGAAGGAAAATATGTACCTGAAGTTGGAAGCATGATGAAGTAACTTCCAAAATTGAGGAGAAGAAAACGACAGTTAAATACCTGGACAGTCATCCACCACTTCTCTGTACAACGGGAGCATCCATCCTTGTGGCTACTGGCCTAGGATATCTGACAAGTTTCCATAGAAGCAGGGTATTTTTTGGTAGGACCACCTTATCCTACCTGGGCAGGCTTCGGCAGTCTCTATCCTTCATCTTGCTCATCCATTTCGGATAGTGAGCACACTGACAGCAGTCAGGGCAAGTGCTGTTCTTTGCCCCTCAGGCTATTGTTCGCCAAAAAAGACAATCTCTTTGCAAGATGTCCGTGATGCTCAACACCACCTTGTGAAAGGAAGGGTGATGCCAGGAGTTGTCAAGTCTCTCAAGGCCAAATTCGAGATAACAAAATCTTGAATGCCATATTCTCTCTGTCTATGAAGTGGTTGAAGACGCCTATCTACCTGGTATATTCTAACATGTATCTGAAAAGCCTGAGTACCCTGACTATTAGGTGGCAAATCTGAGTAATCATAATCTGTAATCCCAATCACCCAAGAAATTGAAGCTAACATTGTAAAAATAGGCATTCCATAATGAGTGTACAGCTCCTCCATAATAATTTCAAGTATAACAATCTAATGAATATTGACCCAAATACACATTTCGTATCAAAAGACAACAATATCCTAACTATATATTATTATACAAAATATCTAAACAGAGTTATATAAAACAACTTGTGTATATGTTACAACAAATGTTATGACTAGCATAAATAATTAGAGGTAGAAATTGCATTATGAAAATGGCAATATACTTTATACACAACAATGTGCAAAGTATTTTAAACAGAGGTAGACACGTGCAAATTAAGGCAATTAAACATTCAAATTTGTAGCAATATACATAGTATCTCAATCAAACATATAGAATAATTTCCCATTTGTATCAATAAACAAACATTTGTACCATGGTGATTCATTTTTTATACATCCTTTGGTTAATAGTTGTTTGCAAGTATAATGATCTCCTACCTATTCCCTTTTTCTTATTTCTCTTTCTCTCTCTCACTCACTCTCTCTCTCTCTCTTTAAATTCCTACATCTATAATATCATTCTGTCCTCTACCCAAGATTAATTTATAACCATCATATCAAAATGATAATTGACCATAACCCTCCCTTGGATGACCAACTTATCGGGAAAGGGACGTAGTTCTTTCATTAAGTTGCTTCAGGCTGGCCTGTGGGCGACTGTTTCTCTGTGGGGTCCTGTAAACTAAACAATGGTTAAGTCCTAATGAAGTAACTGTAAACATATATATATAACCATTCCACAAATGTCTATAACCATTCTCATCGTACTGAGTGAGTCCATCTGAAATTCTTGTTAAAGATATGATATGAAATTATCTTACAACTGTCCTGATTGTTCTATACCTCAAAAGTGATCACTGAGTGACATACAGCAGGTTCCTTCTTTCTCTGTCTCAAAGGTCTTTCATTTTCTGCTTTATTTTTTTTTTTTTTTGGTGGTGGCCCCATCTTCCTTCTGGATGCCTTGGAGAATGCTGGTAGGAGAAATTGTTTTTTCTAGTGGGGAATCCAATGAATAACATTAACTGAAGATATTGAACCAGCAGAAAGAATTGTGTGAAGACAAGATGTTTAGATTAAGAGAGTAAGAATGTAGAAAGAAGTAGGATTTAAGATCTAAAGAAAAGTGAGATAATATTGGTCCTTATATACTTCATCTATTTTTCTGTCTCACCTCAGGTGACTTTTCTCATGTGAGACAGAGTCTCTAAGGTTTTATTTACCAATATGCTTGGGTTTGGAGAGGGAGAAAGCCACTTGCTACACCCCCAAAGCCAGCCCTTTTTTTTTAACCAAACTAGGACCTCCTTTATATACATAAATACATAATCATTAGATATAGATGTACAGTTGTGAGAATAGAGAAAGTACCCTTAGCGCCTGTCAGTGTCAGGCCTCCTTGTAATCCCCTGTAGTCCTTATAACGTTTCAGAAATCTGAGCATTCAGCATCCTTTTAGCTTTGTGAAGAGGGTTGTATCCATTCTTCTGTAAAAACAAAATTAAGACCCTGCCCCAACTTAGTTAAATGAATTTTCCTTACCACATATCCAATTGTCTTTTTGGTAGACAAGCCATTACTCCTTCTCCTCAGGAGGGTACTCCTTTTTGAATCAGTTCTTTATCAATCTTGTTGGTACCCATATTTTTCTCTTTTCCTGTGGAAACGAAAGTAAAACCCCACCCCAATGAAGCACATGCCCAGGCTTCCATTCTGAAGTTAGTACATCCTTGAAATAAACAGGTTGATTCAACTCAGAAGTCCTTTCTATGACCCAGTGTTTCTCTGCAGCTGAAGTTCCTTTCTCATCAGCATTAAGAAAGTTTAATGTCAACAAGGCACTATGTAATCTCTCCCTAGGTTTTTTCATACCACCTTTCTGTTTATGAAGCATCTCTTTCAAGGTGCGATGGAATCTTTCCACAACTGCTTGTCCAGTGGGATTGTGTGGGATCCCAGTAAGGTGCTTTATCTCATAATATCCAAAAACCTGCTTCATTTTCTGGGAAACATATGCTGGAGCATTGTCAGTCTTAATTTGATCAGGAATTTCCAAAATGTCCATGGCTTCCAGAAGATGAGTGAGTACTGCATTAGCATTTTCAGAACTCAGGGCGGTAGCCCACTGCATTCCTGAGTATGTGTCAATTGAATGATGTACATATTTCATCTTACCAAATTCCAGGAAGTGAAACACATCCATCTGCCAAATCTCATTGCTCCTTGTACCCTTAGGATTACTCCCAGCGGGTAAGCATGGGTGACTGTGAAGGGAACACTTGTCACACTTTTACAAAATTTCCTTGGCTTGAAGCCAAGTGATGGGAAAACTCTTCTCTAATCCCTTGCTATTGACATGATGCTTCTTGTGAAATTCTGAGGCTTTTACCACATTCCCTATGAATAACTGATCAATCTCAAAATTACCCTGTGCTAAAGGGCCAGGAAGGCCTGAATGAGCCCTGATATGTGTTTTATACATAGGATGTGTTCTATTTCTGATGATATCCTGTAGCTGTACAAACAAAAGGGTTAATTCTGTATCATCAGGAATAAGGTCAGCAGTTTCAATATGAAATACAACTCCTTCTGCATAATGAAAGTCAGTTATCAGGTTAAGATGTCCAGTAAAATCCAATAACACCATAATAATGGCATACAGTTCTGCCTTCTGAACAGAATCATAAGGACTCTGTGTCACTTTACTGAATTTTTCTGATTTATAACCAGCCTTTCCTGTTTTATTTGCATCAGTAAAAAATGTAGGAGCTCCAGAAATAGGTTTATCCTGTACCACATGGGGAAAATCCAATTAGTTCTCTTTATAAACTGAATCCTTTTGCTTCGGGGATATTTATTATTAATCTCCCCCAGAAAACCATTACAGGCTTTTTGCCAAGGTTCATTGTCTGCCCATAATCGATCAATTTCCTCATTGTTCAAAGGTACAACAATTTCTGTGGGATCCTTTCCAGTCAATTGTCGAAGCCTGAATTTTCCTTTGAAGATCAGATCTCAAATCATTTCAATGTATGTTTTCAGTTTTTTATTTGGTCTATGTGGCAGAAATATCCATTCTAATATAATATTTTCTCTTTGCATTATGACTCCTGTAGGGGAATATTCAGAAGGCAAAATAAAAAAAAAGGATGCAGTCAAGGTCTGGGTCTATACGGTTAACATGTGCTTCTTGTAATCTCTTTTCCACCAATTCTAATTCTTTCTCAGCTTAGCAGAGAATTCCCTGGGACTGTTCAGATCCTTATCTCCAACTAAAGTTTTGAACAAATGAACCAGTTCATAGTTTTTAATACCAATAACTGGTCATATGTGGGCAATATCCCCTAATGGTTTCTGAAAATCATTAAGTGTCCTTAATCTGTCCCTCTTAAGTTGTACCTTCTGAGGTCTAATTGTTTGCAAGCTTATTTTATATCCCAAATAATTGATAGAATACCCTCTTTGTATCTTTTCAGGGACAATGTGAAGTCCCCAATCAGGCAACACCTTCACTTCTTCAAACAGTCTTTCTAAGATGTTTATGTCTGGGTCTGCTAACAATATATCATCCATATAATGGTAAATGATAGATTGTGGGAATTGTTTGTGTATCACTTCTAATGGTTGTCGGACAAAATATTGGCATAGGCTGGGGCTATTCAACATCCCTTGAGGAAGGCCCCTCCATTGGTACCTTTTTACTGGGTGCGCATTATTGAAAGTAGGTATAGTGCAAGCGAACTTCTCTTTATCTTGTTCTTGTAGAGGTATGGTAAAAAAAAAAAACAACAGTCCTTCAGATCAATAACTACAATAGGCCATCCTTTAGGTAGCAAAGAAGGTAAAGGTATACCAGACTGTAAGGTGCCCATGGGTTGGATCACCTTATTAATTGCTCTTAAATCTGTCACCATTCTCCATTTCCCATATGTCTTCTTGACCACAAATATGGGGGAATTCCACAGGCTGGTTGATTCTTCAATATGCTGAGCTTGTAACTGCTCCTGTACCAATTGTTCTGGGGCTAGCAATTTCTCCTCTGTCAAAGGCCATTGTTGGACCCAAATAGGTTTGTCTGTCAACCATTTCAAAGGCAAGGCTGTTAGTGTCTTTGGGGTGCCTGCATCTTTGAGACTGGGTTGTTGTGCAACCCGAATAACTGGTGGCTGTTTTACATAGCCTCTTGAGGTATTGCTTTTAAGGCCATGATTGGGTCATTGGTTGATATTTAAGACTGGAGGGATCTTAATTTGAGTGTTCCATTGTTGTAGTAGGTGACGACCCCATAAGTTCACTGCTATGTTAGCCATGTATGGCTTCAATCTTCCTCTCTGTCTTTCTGGTCCTATGCATTCTAGCCATCTCACACTCTGTTTTACCTGAGACAATGTCCCAATACCTAAAAATGGAATGTCTACCTCCTTCAGAGGCCACCTGGGGTGCCACACCTGTGGAGTTATGATCAAAACATCGGCTCCCTTGTTGACTAAGCCTTGCATCAAAATATTGTCTATCCTTATTGTCAACTTTGGTCTTTGTTCATTTATGGAGGTCTGCCAAAATATGTGTTTTATTGGTTTACTGGATACCATCAACTACTCTTGTAAAGGCGATCTATTGTCTATGGCTACATGGTCTACTGTTTCAGGCTTGGGATTTGTTACTCATCCTGAGGAAACTGCTCTTCCACTGTGACTGGATATGACTGAACCTTTTTTGGCTTGGAGGTCTGACTCTTGGGGGCTTCCTGGGGGAAGACCCGAGTTACATTTCCCTATGTTAAAAGCTTGCCATCTATGTCTCTTACAGATCTACACTCATTTGTCCAATGTCTGCCTTTGTTACATCTCCTACATAGTCCAGAAGGTAGTGGCCTTCTGTTTAAGTCACTCCTGGGATTGGGAGAATTCCCATTTATGCCTTGCCTACAATTCCTCTTTAAATGGCCTGGCTTACCACAACTGAAAGAAATAATGCTTTGATTTCTCACCTTAACATTAGCAATGGCTTGTCCTACCCAATTCTCTTCATCAGAGTGCAGATATTCAACATTAATTGCAAGTTGAATCCATTCTTCTATGGGTGCACCTTTGATCTTTAATGGCATGATCAATTTCTTACATGTCATATTAGCATTATCAAAGGCCAAAGAGAGTATCAATTGTTTCCAAACTTCTGAATCTGACACTGCTCTATTTACTGCCTGAGTCAACCTCTGTGAAAAGTCTGTATAAGACTCCTTTGGATCTTGTTTAATCTAAGTATATGACTTAATTATCTGTCCTGGGTCTAACACCCTTTCCCAAGCATTTAAGGCAGCAGTACGGCACAGCAACAGAGCATGGTCCTCATAAGTAGCCTGAATTGATACATCAGCAAATTGGCCTTCCCCAAGGATTTGGTACTTGGAGATGGTAACATTCCCAGTTTGATCTCGAGATTCCAAGGCTTTAGCCTCTTCCCTAAACCAATTCCTCCACTGCAAGCTTTGACCTTCATTCAACACTGTGGTTGCCAAATTCTTCCAGTCATCAGGAATTACCCAATACTGTGTTGACCATGAATTTATGTATTGCTTCACAAAAGAGGATTGTATGCCATATGTCACTATGGCTTCCTTTATTGTTTTTATATCCTTCATGTGGATAGGTTCATAAGTATATCCCATGTTGTCTGAAGCCCTTCCACGTGATTGTGGTTTTTAGGTCTCTGCCACAACTGGGAATAGAGTTGGTGTAGTAGGGGGTAGTCCCCTCATTGTAACCACTCTAGGTGGGGCACCTTCCCTACTGCAGCATCTTTTAAGAGGGGGCTCTGGATTGTCTTGAGCAGATGTTGCCTCAAAATCCTTTTGTAGAATCTCCATATGACCCTCATGGTCTTGTAACCTAGCAGTAATGGTCTTTTCCAGTGTTTTAAAGTCCTCTATAAATGACCTCTCCAACAATTTTATAGGGTGGAAAATTCTCTCATTCCCCACATCTACACGTTCTAGTACTTTCTGATCCAGATTCCTAAATTTTTCATCAATATAAGCTATGTATTCATCTCTGACCAATGTAGACCTCTCCTCTATGGAGGCAATGAGCTTCTTAATTGTCTTAATATGTTCATCCATGTCACACATCTTAGCCTCATACCCCCTATGGGGAATGTGTTCATCTCTGTGCTGGGATCCTTTAAAATAGGTAGGTATAAAGTATATTATCACACAAAAAAGCAAAACAACTCCTGGGTTGAGAAGCCTCCAAATGTATAATCTCAAAAATAATCCTCTATAACCATTGTGAAAAAATGGATAAACTTCTGAACATTTATTTGGTTAGACATTTTGAAAAAAAGAGAAAAAACATTACCTTACTCAGATGTAATGAAGACTTAAAGCCAGCTGATGTCGCAATTGCGATCAGCAGTGTCAGTAAAGGTGCCCAAAGGGATTCCTCATGCAGCCTTTGTTTGCAAGCACAGATCTGCCCGTGGCTGGGAGCAAGTCCCAAAACCAAGGCTGAGGAACCCAGCCCCACATTGGGCTGCCAATTATCACATTACTAACCCACCAAGAACTATATGCTAACTAAGGTATTTTATTTAGAACTTACTTACATAACAGGAATTTTTCCAGGGGAGGAGGAGAAGAGGTAGGAGAAGGACGGAGAAGGGGAGAGCAGGAATGATCCATGCCCCTGAAAGCAGGAGCTGTCCGAGCCACAAGGTCCTTCCTCTCCATGCTACTCATCCAGCGCCTTGCGCTGCTTCCGTGTTCTGACATGGCGCTCTTTTCATCGTTTCCCCCCAGACGACCAACTCCGCCTGGCTCAGCACTCCTGCATGGTTTTTTGGCATAACTTCAGATTTCCCACTACAGGGTAATGTTTCCCTTATTTCTTTTTCAGCTCTTTTATCTTTAGTGTACAGAAGGGCTACTGATTTCTTTGAGTTAATCTTGTATCCTGCTACATTGCTGAAGCTGTTTATCAGCTGTAGCAGTTCCGTTGAGTGGCTTGGATATTAGGGTTATTGTGGCCTCATAAAAAGAATTTGCCAATATTCCTTCAGTTTCTACTTTATGAAATTTTTTGAGGAGTAATGGCAGTAATTCTTCTTTGAATATCTGGTAGAATTCAGCACTGAAACCATCTAGACCAGGGTTTTTATTTTTGGGGAGGCTTTTAATGAAAGCTGCAGTTTCCTTAAGTGTTCTAGGCCTGTTTAGGTAATTAATCTGATCTTACTTTAATTTTGGTAGATGGTACCTGTCCAGAAAGCTGTCCATTTCTTCTAGGTTTTCTATTTTTGTGGAATAAAGATTTTCAAAGTATTTCAATGATTTCAATGATTTGATAACTTTCTGAATTTCCTGGGTGTCTGTTGTTATGTCCCCCTTTTTATTTCTGATTTTGTTGATTTGGATATACTCTCGCTTCTTTTTGATTAGTTTGTATAAGGGCTTATCTATATTGTTAACTCTCTCAAAGAACCTACTCTTTGATTCATTGATTCTTTGTATTGTTCTTTTTGTTTCAATTGTATTGATTTCAGTTCTAAGTTTGATTATTTCCTGCTGTCTATTCCTTCTAGGTGAGTTTGATTCTAATTGTCCTAAGGCATTAAGCAGAGCTTTTAGGTCTCTAGTGTGGGATTTCTCTAGTTTTCATATAGGCATCTAGAGCTATAAATTTTCCTCTAAGACTGCTTTCATCATGTCCCACATGTTTGGGTATGTTGTGTATTCACTTACATTAAATTCTAGGAAGACTTTGATTTGTTTCTTAATTTCTTCCTTGACCTAGAGATGGTCCAGCTGAGTGGCATTTAGTTTCCATGAGTCTGTAGGCTTTCTTTGATTTTTGAAGTTGCTGAACTGTTATTTAAGGCCCTGGTGGTCTGATATGTTACAAAGGATTATTTTTATTTTTTTGTATCTGTTGATATTTGCTTTATGACCAATTATATGGTCAATTTTGGAGAAAGTTCCATGAGGAGCTGAGAAATGTGTATATTCCCTTGCATTTGATTGGAACCTTCTGTAGATCTATTAAATCCATTTGCATCATAATCTCTTTTAGACTCCTTATTTCTCTGTTGAGTCTCTGTGTGGTTGATCTATCCAGGGTTGAAAGTGTGGTATTGAAGTCTCCCACTATTAGGGTGTGAGAATTGATGTGGAATTCAAGCTTTAACAATGTTTCTTTTACATAGGTAGGTACCCTTCTATTGGGGGCATAAATATTCAGTATTCAAATCTCCTCTTGACCAATTTTTTCTGTGATGAATAAGTAATGACTGTCTTGGTCCCTTTTAATTGTTTTTAGCTTAAAGTCTACTTTGTTAGATATTAGGATGCCAACCTCAGCTTGTTTCTTAGGACCATTTGACTAGAAAATCTTTTCCCAATCCTGTGTCTGTCTTTGTGACTGAGGTGTGTTTCTTGTAGGCAACAGAAGGATGGTTTCTGTTGCTGTATTCATCTTGTTAGTGTGTGTCATTTTATAGGAGAGTTTAGTCCATTGATATTAAGGGATATTAGTGACCACTGATTGATATTTCATGCTATTTTTGGTGGTAGCTTGTTTGTATTTCCTTTCTCTGGAACATTCTTCTGTGGGGTTATTGATTGTTTGTGGTTTCATGGGAATATCTGGGGTCCTTAGGTGGGAGCTTTCCCTCTAATACTTTCTGTAGTGCTGGATTGGTAGATAGATATTGTTTCAGTCTGACTTTGTCATGAAATATCTTGTTTATTCCATCTATGGTGATTGATAGCTTTGCAGGGTATAGTATTCTAGTTTGGTAGCCATGTTCTTTTAGTGTCTGTATAACTTCTGACCAAGCCCTTCTAGCTTTCATCATTTCCATTGAATAGTCAGGTGTTATTCTGATGGGTCTGCATTTATAGGTAAGTAGGCCCTTTTCTTTTGCAGCTCTTAAAATTTTTTCTTTGTTTTGTGGCTTGATTATTATGTGGTGTTTTTTAGATCTTTTAACAAATTTTATCAGGCGTGTTTTACTAGAACGTGTTAATTTGTCTCTTAGGAGGTCTGCTGCGGGCAGATTTGTTTTTGATTGTGTATAGGAGGCTTGTGCGCAGCTGGTAACCAAAGTCGTTTAGACTGGCTCCATGGGCGAGTGAGGAACCTGGCGGGTTTGTAGAATTAGCCCCGCATTAAGGAGCCAATTATCACGGTAAAAATTTGTTTTGAGATATGTTTTAAACAGGGTTTATTTGGAGAAAATAGTTTATAAAACAGAGTTGGTTTTAGGAGAAGATGACAGGATAAAGTTATAATATATCAAAGCCTTTTTTAAAAAAAATTTTTATCTCTACGCCATACGTCCAAACTCCCAAACAGCTAAAACAAACTACACACTCAGTCAAAAAACTCTCATAAAAAAATAACGACTTTTTATTTTAGTCCCCTCCCTCAAAAATTTATTTTTAAAATCTTTTTTAATTAACTACGCCTAGCTCGTCTATTTTTATGACACAATTATTTACATATACAGTTCCTAATTTCCCACTACAGGTGGTCTTATCTATTTGTTGTTCTGTAAGCTTCATGTATCTTTATAGTCATTTTTTTCTTCAAGTTAGGAAAGTTTTCTTGTATGATTTTATTGTAAACATTATCTGTGCCTTCGAGCTGCTATTTTTCTCCTTCTTCTATTCCTTTTATTCTCAAGTTAGGTCTTTTCATAGTGTCCCAGATTTCCTGAACATTTTGTGTTATGGCTTTTTTGGTTTTAGTATTTTCTTTGACTAATATATCTATTTGAGCCACTGAGTTGTCCACTTCAGAGATTCTGTCTTCCATCTCTTGAACTCTGTTTCTTATGCTTGTATCTGTGGTTCCAGCTTTTTTCTTCAGCTTTTCTATTTCCATATTTGCCTCATTTTGTACCTTTTTTATTGCTTCTATTTCAGTTTTTATTTCATGGCATGTTTCTTTCATTTTTTGTTTAACTTTTCATGGTTTTCTTTCAAGGATTTGTTCATCTCTTCCAATTATTTATTAGTATTTCCTCTATTTCTTTAAAGGAATTTTTCATATCCTCTTTGAGAACTTCAATGGTCATCATAAAGGTATTTTTGGTGTTGCTTCTTTCTGTTTCCTCTTCATTGTTCAGTACAGGTCTTGTAGTTTTAGGACCACCACTTTCTTCTTGAGTTATCTTGTTGTTCTTTATATTATTATATATATATTTGCACTGCAGTCTGCCCATGGCTTCAGTGGCTCACGTTTAGGTGGCTCCTAGTCAGTTGTGGCAAGCAGGCTTTTGTGTTTCCTGTTACCTCTGAACAAGAGGCCTGCTCCATCTCTAACTCTGCTCTGTGCAGGGGACTGAATTTCAAGTCCTCAGTCCTTCTCTGTTTGAGCAGTTGGAGGCAGAGTGGCTGTGTAAGTTCCCTTGTGTTAGCAACAGCTAGGGGGACCCTGACAGCTAAAGTTTATGTCTGTCTGACATGGAGTGTGTGGGGACAAGCTCCAGAGACAGCACCTGGTCCCAGAATCAGGACCTGACTGGAATACAATTTTCCATGGCAGGAAATCAGGTGCTGGGGCCTGCTGAGACCACTTCACCTTTGGGCAGAGTCTGAGTCTGGCTTTCAGAGTCCTCAGGCCTTCTCTGTTTGAGCAGTTTGCGGCTGGGTGGCAGTGCAAAATCCCTTGTCTTAGCAACAGCTGGAGGGACCCTGACAGCCAAAATTTATGTCTGTATGCTATGGAGTGTGTGGGGACACACTCCACAGAAAGCACCTGGTTCCAGGACCAGTTAAAGTTGTTTTTATTTGCATTATTCTGATGACAAGGATATTGAGCAATTTCTTACATGCCTTTTGGTCATTTGGAATTGTTTTCTTGTGCCCATCCATCACAGTCCTTTATCTTGCCTGTCATTTTTCTCTTGCTTTCTTACCTGACTTTCTGTCTTTGTCTATCCATCTGTCTGCCTGTCTCATGTCTCTACTCTAAGACAGCCTTCAGGTCTTCACTCTTCCCTCCCCCAATAAACTTCTTGCATTAATACTGTTGAATGTGTTCCTTTAGCTGCATACCTTGGCAGGGTGTCTTTTAGGTACCCTCTTTACACGTTTGTACTTTTTCAAACAGAACACATTGACTAAAGTAGGAACATTACAAAAGATAATTGAAATGCCTGCTGCTTTACATAGCATGGTGGCAAGAAAGAAAAGTTTAGAAGGCAAATTAAGAAACTAAAAAAAAAAAAAAAAAAAAAAAATCTCACTAGCCAACACACTGACTAACACCAGGATTTCTGATATTCCTAACTGAACTTTGGAGGAATATAGTAATCTACATTTCATTGACCTCATGATGTGAGTAACAAGAAGACATTTCATCATTGTTCAGTTACTAGAATGAAGCTCTTACTAAATGCATGGGGTAAGCATTGGGATCCCATGGTCCTCTCTTCACCACCTCTTAATAGTACTCGGCTAAGTTATACAATCTATTTGACAATTAAAAAATTTAAGTTTTAAGTTTTCTCTGTGATTTTTTTTCTGTTAGCAAAAAATCTTTTCTTGCTAGTAAAAATTTTGCTAATAATTTCAATTAACAATACATTATAACATAAAATGCAATCCCGTACTATCACTTAGTGATACTTAGCTACAAATTGTAATTTAAATATTGTTTTTAAACTACTTTGAATAATATCTAATCAGTAAAATAAACCTATCATTTCTCTGATATCATTTCTCTTCAAAGCTGTAGAGTCTTATGTATATGTCCTTCTGTATTCTAAAAATAGAAGGAATTAAAAAATTTATACTTAGTCTCTAATTTAACTCCAAAAATGATTCTTTTAACTAGATGTGATAATAATCTTTATTGTAAAAATGTAAAACTGGAATCAGCCAACTTTAACAACTCAGCCAGACATCCACAATTTTTAAGTGATGATATTCTGGAGAAAGCAAATTACTTAGCTTTTAGAGAAATTATAAATATACTACTCACAACTTCCACTAAACTATACTCTAACAATGAAGACCATCTTTATACTTACACTGTTCCAATTTTCTTGTCAATAAAACTAAAGTGTTTCTAAGAATGAAACACTTCTATTCATTATTTAGCCCAATAGTAACTTTACCTTATACAACTATATACAATAAATGAAGGAGCTTTATATAAAATTAAATTTACTAAATACTGAATTGCATTAATAACTCTTTAATTTGTTTTCAAAATTACCTTTAAGGCAGCTGAAAAATGCTTTTAGTCTGATTAAACATCATTGTTCATATCTATGCAAAAGAGAGAAGTAACCTGGACAAATTATTAAATTTAAGATGGTCCTTCCTGAGATTTCTACTCCAAATAATAAGTATAGTTTACTTGAATAATACATATATGTGAGTTGCTGATAGAGCATAGAGAATGTGTATGTCTGATCTTCTCTGTGATGCCTTATTCTTTGCACCACTGCTACATGACAGAAATCCTGATTTTTGCTGTTTTCCATGTGTATTTCTATTTTCACCTGTGACCAATCATTTTAATAATTTTAGTTTTCACAGTTTTGTTCCATGTAGTAATAACTATTATATTTTTTTGAAAAAGTCATGGCAAATGGCAGGACCACAGAAGCGAGTCTACATGGAAAGCTATCTTGTCACTATTGTGCTTTCAAATTTGAATGTTAAAATTAGGCAAAAAAATTAAATGAAGAAGCAACAGTGAGTGCTGGTGTCACGAAAACCTTCAAAATGTTAAAAGACTGTTAATTCTGTTTGAATTGCCATAAAATGCAGTGTTTATGTGTGTAGGAAATGGGCATTTTTATTTATTGCTATTGGAAATAATCAGGAAGATGTGCTATTTATGGAAGCAGAGTAGACACATGTAGTTTCAGCATTGCCAAGTTATAATCTATGCAAACTGCTTGTTCTTCTTTTCTTTGTCTGAGAAAATCCTAGAGGCAAGGGAGATGCTAGATCAATGGAAATACAACTGGGTCAATGTGTAACAGACTAGGACTCTTTGTTTAATCTTTACAAGATGACTTTATTTCTTGTAGCAATTATCTTAGAAGCCTCCTGTGAATGGATTTACTAATAGGTTTAATTCAAAAACTAATAGAGGTAGTAACTTTGGGCAAAATGACAGGAGAAAGTATAATCAACTATTATGGCACATTTTAAAGTTCAAGTAATAAATACAAAATATTTTTGTTATATTAAAATCTACCATGCAGCAAAAGGTATATTATTATATATTATATATCACCTATACAAATACATTACATGTAAGCCGTATAATGGTACATGCAAAAGAGAAATAAAGAATAAGCAGAGAAGACTATATATTATATTATATTATATTATATTATATTATATTATATTATATTATATTATATTATATTATTATATGCTTCAAGCATAAAATAAGATTCTAAGTAAATTAATTCTGTTGAGATAATAGACATAAACTCATACAGTCTTACACAAACTGAAAAGCCAGATTTTTTAATAATTCACAAAATACAGAAAATATAATTTTTAAAGGTACAAATGCTGTGAAAGGATTGTTGCAATAATGACAGTTATTATTAGTGTGATTGCTTTAAAATTACCTACCAATGCTATAGAAGGTAAGTTTCTCATTTCTCCTCTACCATTCACTCACTGACATCTGCACACAGTTACTGTATGTATTTTCACAGCAACAGAGCGAACTCCTCTGTTACATTTTTTCCTGAGTGTTGTGACTTTTCTCACACCTTGCTGTACTGATATGGCATCTGTGGTTACTGGGATCTTGTGACACCATAATGTATGATACCAGTGGAATGGATATTTTTCTTGAGGTCCACTAAGTCTTAGATTTGACAGCTGCATACCAGTGCCATCTCTGCAATTTGTTTTCATACTACAGGAAACAATAGGTGTCAAAGGCTTCAATTTGTACTTTGTTCTATTGAGGATAGTTGACCTGTGATCCTGTACCCAGCCACTCTGGGTACATGCTTTGCTTTTGTTTTTTTGTTTTGCTTTTTTGTTTAGAGTCCACTAATCAGTGAGTACATCCCCTGCTTATCTTTCTGGGTTTGTGATACCTTGCTCAGGAGGATCTTCTCCAAACCCATCCATTTGCCTTCAAATTTTAGGATATCATTTTTTCTTGTGTCAATGTACCACAGTTTGTTAATCCATTCTTCAGTTGAATTGCATCTAAGTTGTTACCAGGTTCTTACTATTATGGATATTGTTGCTACAAACATAGTTGTGCTAATGCCTTTGGACTGCAAATGTGCATCTTTAGGGTATATGACCAGGAGTGGTATTATTGGCTCTTTGGGGAGATTGATTCCCACTTTTTGAGAAATTGCCATACTGCATTCCAGAGTGGCTGAACAAGCTTACACTCCCACCAACAATGGAGGAGTGTTCCCCTTGCTCCTCACCCTCACCAGCATAGGCTGTCACCTGTGTCTTTTATCTTATCCAATCTGACAGGTGTCAGGTGGTATCTCAAAGTTGTTTTGATTTGCATTTCTCTGATGACTAAAGATGTTGAGCACTTTTTCAAGTACACTGAAACCATCTGGAGCTGTCCTATTTTTTTACTTGAGAGACTTAATGATAGCGTCAATTTCCCTTGGGGTTATAGGTCTGTTTCAGTCTTTAATCTGATCTTGATTTAATTTTGGTAAATTGTTCCTGTCCAGAGAGCTTACTATTTCTTCTAGGTTTTCTATTTTTGTGGAGAATAGATTTTCAAAGTATGATCTGATTCTCTGGATTTCATGGGGGTCTTTTCTTATATCCCTCACTTCATTTCTGATTTTATTGATATGGATACTCTCTAATTTTTGGTCACTTTGGATAAGGGTTTATCTATCATGCTGACTTTTTCAAAGAACCAACTCTTTGTTTCATTGATCATTTTTATGGTTCTTTTTGTTTCAATTTTATCGATTTCAGCTCTAATTGTGGTTATTGCCTGCTGTCTACTCGTTCTAGTTGAGTTTGCTTCTAAATGTTCTAAGGCTTTCAACTGTGCTATTAGTTCTCTCATGTGAGATTTCTCTATGTTTTTCATATAGGCATCCAGTGCTGTGAATTTTCCTCTTTGACTGCCTTCCTTGTGTCCCATAAGTTTGGTCACATTGTGGATTCATTTTCATTTAATTCTGGGAAGACTTCGATTTCTTTCTTAATTTCTTCCTTGACCCAGTGGTGGTTCATTTGAGTGATGTTTAGTGTCCATGAGATGATAGGCTTTCTGTGATTTTTGGTGTTGGACTCTAACTTTAGACAATCATCGTCTGATATGATACAAAGGACTATTTCCACTTTTTCATATCTATTGGTATTTGCTTTATGACCAATTATGTGGTCAATTTCAGAGAAAGTTCCATGTGGTGCTGAGAATAAATATGTAAATTCCTCTGTGTTTTGGTTGAAGCTTCTGTAAATATCTAATAAATCCATTTGCATGACAACCTCTGTTAGACTCATTATTTCTCTGTTGAGTCTCTTTCTGGTTGAGCTATCCAAGGTTGGAAATTGAGATCTCCTATTATCAGGGTGTGAGAGTTGATATGTGATTTGAGCTTTAGTATTGTTTCTTTTATATAGATAATTGCCCTTATATTAGGAGAATAAATATTCAGGATTAAAATTTCCTATTGAGCAAATTTTTCCTGACATGAATAAGTAATTTCATCTCTTTAACTGGTCTCTTTAATTGATTTTAGTTTGAAGTCTATTTTATTTGATATTAGAATGGCAACCCCAGCTTGTTTCTTAGGACCATTTTCTTGAAAAATATTTTCCAAACCCTTTATTCTGAGCCAGTCTCTGTCTTAAGTTTGAAGTGTATTTCTTGTATGCAGCAGACGGATGACTTCTATTTTTATATCCATCGGGTTAGTGTGTGTTTTTTTAAAGGCGTATTGAGTCCATTAATATTAAGCAATATTAGTGGCCACTAATTGATATTTCCTGTTAGTTTTTGTGTTGAGTGTATGTATTCCTTTCTCTGGGGTTTTGTTCCCTGGGGTTGATTGTTTGTGGTTTCATGGCTGTATCTGGAATCCTTAGGTTGGAGTTTTCCCTCTAATGCTCCGTGAAAGGCCAGATTTGTAGATAGATATTGTTGAAATCCCAATTTGTCATAAAATGTCTTGTTTACTCCATGTATAGTGATTGATAGTTTTGCTTGGTACAGTAGTCTAGGTTGGCAGCCTTGTTTTTTCATTGTCTGTATAACTGCTGCCCAAGACCTTCTTGCTTTCATTGTTTCCATTGAATAATCAGGTGTTATTCCGATGGGCCTGCCTTTATAATTATGTTGGCCCTTTTCTTTTGAAACTCTTAAAATCTTTTCTTTGTTCTGTGTGTTTTCTGGCTTGATTGTTATGTGTTGAGCAGACTTTTATGAGGGTCAAATATATTTGATGTTCTGTAAGCTTCTTTTATATTAATAGACTTCTCCTTTAAGTTGGGAAAGTTTTCTATGATTTTATTGAATACATTATCTGTGCCTTTGAGATGTAATTCTTCTCCTTCTTCTATTCCTCTTATTCTCAGGATATGTCTTTTCATATTGTCCTAAATTTCCTGAACGTTTAGTGTTATGGCTTTTTTGGTTTTAGTATTTTCTTTGACTTATTTAACTATTTGTGCTATGGAGTCTTCCACTCCAGTGATTCTTTCTTCCTTCTCTTGGATTCTGTTGGTTTTGTTTGTGTCTGGGATTACAGCTCTTTTTTTTTCAGGTTTTCTGTTTTCACCTTTGCCCATTTTGTGCCTTTTTTATTGCTTGTATTTCAGTTTTTAGTTCCTAGAATGTTTGTTTCATTTTTGGTTTTCTTTTTTCTTGGTTTTCTTTCTATGATTTGCTCATCTCTTCCAATATTTTGTTTCCATTTTCTTCTATTTCTTTAATGGAATTTCACATATCTTCTTTGAAGGCTTCAATGATCTTCATAAAGGTGTTTCCTTCTGTATCTTCTTCATTGCTCTGTTCAAGACTTTTAATTGTAAAACCATCAGTTTTTTTCTGGTGTTTCTTTTTTCTTTATATTGCTATATGTATTCTTGCACTGGTCTTCCATGGTGTCTTCCCATGGCTTCAGTGGTTCACAATTACTCAGCTACTTGTCAGTTGTGGCTAGAGGGCTTGTGGGCTTTCTTTCTGCTCTGAGTAAGGAATCTTTTCAATCTTTGACTCTGCTCTGGACAGAGGACTGCATTTTTCTGGCTGTCAGTCCTTGTCTGATGACACAGTTACCCTGGAGATGGGGCCCAGCTGGTCAGGGCCTAAGCCCTTCTGCTGAGAAGAGTCTGAGATCAGACCCATTGGTGTGAGTCTTATTCAGGAGAGGAATTTTCAAGACTGTGGACCAGCAGGATGGAACTACTCACCTTTGACTTTGTTCTGGATAGGGACAGAGGAGTTTCAAACCCTTTGGTCCTTGTCTGATGAAACAATTCACCCTGGAGATGGAACCTAGCCAGGCAGGGCCTAAGGCCTTCTTTGACTCTGCACTTGATGGGGAGGGAGTTTCAAAGCGTTGGTCCTTCTAAAATATCATTCTATAAACTCTTTTTTCAAGCTTTTGTAGAGGACTATATTTTGTTTCAAATATCCATTTTACCTGGCTAAAAAACATCTTTTTTTTTTTTCTTTATTTTGTATTTATCAAAAAAAAAAAAAAACAGTAAAAAGAATTTAAAATGCAGAAGAGTTAACAATAACTATACAGAGGATAAGAATCATAAGCATGGCTTATCAAGGGTAGAAATACAAATAAGATTGCTACACATATATTTTCTTTGTGTTCAGCTTTCCCTATATATCCTTATTCAA
>PVIH01023094.1:0-25622 GCA_004025045.1 Sigmodon hispidus
GTATTGCTGGGTCCTTGGGGAGATTGATTCTCAATTTTCTGAGAAACCTCCATATTGTATTCCAAAGTGGCTGAACAAGCTTACACTCCCACCAACAATGGAGGAGTGTTCCCCTTGCTCCGCATCCTCTCCAGCATAAGCTGTCATCTGTATCTTTTATCTTAGCCAATCTAACAGGTGTTAGGTGGTATCTCAAACCTTCCCTATTTGCAGATAATATGATAGTATATATGAGACCCCTAAATTTCTACTAGGGAACTGCTACAGCTGATAAACACTTTCAGCAATGTGGCAGGATACAAGATTAACTCAAACAATAGTAGCCCTCCTATATACAAATAATAAACAGGCTGAGAGGAAAACAGTCACAACACTCTTTACAATAGCCTAAAATAATATAAAATATCTTGGCATTGGTAACTCTAACCAAATACCTAAAAGACCTATATAACAAGAACTTTAAGTCTTTGAAAAAAGAAACTGAAGATGTCAGAAAATGGAAAGATCTCCCATGTTCATGAAAAATAGGACTAACATAGTAAAAATGGCAATCTTACCAAAAGCAATCTATAGATTCAAAGCAATTCCTACTAAAATCTCAGCACAATTCTTCACAGACCTTGAAAGAAAAATACTTAATACTTCATATGGAAAAACAAAATCCCAGGATAGCTAAAACAATCCTGTACAATAAAGAAACTTCTAATTGTATCACCATCCCTAATTTCAAACTCTACTCTAGAGCTATAGTAATAAAAACAACTTGGTATTGGCATAAAAATAGACATGCAGGTCAATGAAATTAAATCAAAGACACTGACATAAATCCGCACACCTATGAACATCTTATGAACAAAGAAGCCAAAAATATACAATGTAAAATAAGAGAAAGCATCTTCAACGAATGATACTGGCATAACTGGATATCAGTATGTAGAAGAATCCATATCTATCACCATGCACAAAACTCAAGTACAAGTGGATCAAAGATCTTAACATAAATACAGTTACATTGAAATTGACAGAAGAGAAAATGGGAAGTAGCTTGGTATACACTGGCACAAAAGACTTTCTGACTATAATACCAGAAGCACAGACACTGAGATAGATAATAAATGGGACCTTATGAAACTAAAAAGCTTCTGTAAGGCAAAGGACACTGTCAATCAGGCAAAACATCAGTCTACAGAATGGAAAAGATCTTTACCAACCCCACATCTAACAAAGGGTTGATCTCTAAAATATATAAAGAATTCAGGAAACGACATCAAAATATAAGTAATCCAATTAAAAAATGAGGTTCAGATCTAAAAAGAAAATTCTCCACAGAAAAATCTCAAATGGCTGAAATACACTTAAAGAACTGTTCAATGTCTGTAGTCATCAGGGAAATGCAAATCAAAGTGACTCTAAGTTATCTTACACCTGCTAGAATGGCTATGATGAAAAACACTGATGACCACTTATCAACATAAGTCATGTGGAGGAAGGGAACACTACTCCATTGACAGTGGGAGCACAAATTTGTGCAGCCACTTCAGAAATCAATATGGTGGTTTCTGAGAAAAATTAGAATCAATGTACCCAGTTATACTAATTTTGGGCATATGCCCAAAGGATGCTCTAATTATACCATAAGGACACTTGTTCATCTATGTTCATAGCAACATTATTCATAATTGCCTGAACCTGAAAATAACCTAGATGTCTCTCAAGCAAAGAACAGATAAGGAAAATGTGGTACATTTACACAATAGATTATTACTTAGCTGTAATAAACAGTAATCTCATGAAATTTTCAGGCAAATGGATGTAACTAGAAAAAAAAAATCATCATTCTGAGTGAGCTAAACAAGACCCAGAAAGACATAGTATGTTACTCACTTATAAGTGGATATTAGGAATAAATTACAGGGTAACCACAGCCTCAGAGAGGCTAGATAATAAACAGGTTCCTAAGTAGAATGCATGAATTTCCCCGGGGAGGGAAAATAAAAGAGATCTGGATAAACTGGAGGTTGGGATAGAGGGAACGGGAAATGGAAACTTGAAGGAGTTGATTGGGTGGCCTGAGCATTGGAGGTGGGTTGGGAGTGTGATAGAGGGTGAGAGTAATGAAAGAGAGGTTTGATGGTGGGAGGGGGCATTTCAAGGTTAGGGAGAAACTTAGTACCTGGGAAATTCCAAGGAATTCAAAAGGATGATCCTAGGCATAGTGGAGAGGGTACCTGAACTGACCATCTATTGTAATCAGATTGGTAACTACCCTAATTTTCAGAGAGCCTCTTCCTGTAACTGATGGAAGCAGATACAGAGATCCTCAGGCAAGCACTGAGCTGAGCTGCAGGAGTCTTACTGAAGAAAGAAAGGAGAGACTATAAAAGCAAGGGGAGGTCAAGGTCATGACTGAGTAAACCATAGACTCAACTGACCTGAAAACATGGGAGCTCATGGACTATGAACCAGTAGGAGCCTGCCTAGGACCAACCTAGGCCATCTGCATGTGTGAGACAGTTGTGTAGCTTGGTCTGTTTATAAGGCTCCTAGCGATGATATCAGGACCTGTCCCTGGTACTTAACTGGCTTTTGGGAACCTGTTTCCCATGCTGGATTATCTCACCCAACCTTGACCCAGGACCTCCCTCAACTTGATGTGCCATGCTGTGTTGGAGCCCTTGGAAGGCCTGCCAATTTCTGAATGGAGACCGAGGGGGAATGGATGGAAACAGAGCAAAGAATGTGTGAAAAATTGTGGTTGGTATGTAAAGTAAATTAAAATAATTTTAATTAAATAAAAAAGAAATTACCTTAAACAATCTACGATTAATAAATTGTTCATGTTGCATGCAGATATGAAGGAAATCAGGTTTAGTAAATTTTAATGATATAGACTTAGAGAGATAAGGACTTCTTAAAAATTAGTAAAATACAAAATAATATGACTGTATCTTCCAAATCTAACATATAACTTGGCCTTATAAAAGATATTAATAAGTCCCCCCCAAAAAGATACATAACACTTTGTTTAACAAGTAATCTACTGAAACTCCTTAATTTATGCAATTTAAAATATTACCTTTAAATGACTGCACAGAAAAAAGTCAGTAATTAAACACATTCTAAACCTAAAGCTATGGGGGCTGGGCTGATGATTCACACCTGTAATCCCAGCTTTCTTGGAGCCTGAAATATAGGTCTGTCAGTCAGCCCTGGTCGGCCTGGTTAGCAAAGCCCTGACTCAGAAAAAAGAAGTAAACAAAGGGCAAGCACTGGGAACACATCTCAGTTCTCACCTATTATGTGCCAGGCCCTACAGCCAATCTCCAATATTACAAAAAGTAGCTGACTAGACAGCATGTTAACTTAGGACTAAATGGCTCTGGATGATTGAACAAATGCACTATCCTATCCACACAGAATAGAGCCAGGACAGCACAGGGAAGATCTTTGTGTCTCTGACTACAATGGGAAAAGCTGAAAGGAAAGAGCGATAAGGACAGCATAAGAGAAAATGATTTAGCAGAGAAGCAATGAAGAGGCCAGAAACTGAACCAGAGGCACTACAGCCTGCCCAGTGTCCACAGCAGCACACATTTCAGTGGGCAGGGAAATAAATAAGGGATCTCTTCGTTTTTCTCAATCAGAGCTGACTGAGGGAAGAGGGATAAAACCTACCATATAAATCGATAGAGAAGACAGACCTACAACCTAGAATAGATTAATATCTCTCCCTCCCTCCCCCATTTTCTACCCTCCTCCTGTCCTCCCCTCCCAACAATTTGTCTAAAAAGAAATTATCTTTTCAAACTATAAGGAACAAAGCTAGTTTTAAGACACCTTCACGAATGTTCCCTCCATTAGGAAAGAAGCCATAGGTAAAATACCAACTCATACCAAGAAAGAAAGTTTATTAAGCACAGTAGTATCTCATTTAATTTAGAAAATTGTACTTCAGCATGTCCAGAGAGGGTAGAAAACTCATCAGCTTTAACCTTATTTCTCAATTTTAAGAAAGCTGAAAAAGTACGCATACTGCTTTTTCTGCTAAGTTCTGCAAGCAACAGTATAATGAGGTGACTGTGGATCACTGTAGCCATTGATTTTTCTCATCTATATGGTCCACACAAAACACTGTAGTGCTCTACACATTTAGGTATGAATCCATGGACCTAAACTATAATTTCTTACAAATATTTTCAAGGCAAATAATTCCCGAGACTTACTCCTTTCGCCTGGGTGGATGTGAAGCAGTCTTGGCTCTAGCTCCACACGGCGCTCACACTAATGGCTCCATCTGATTCTTACTTTCTTTCCCAATGCCTTTTCTCCCTTGCAAACTTTAGGAAAAGTTTCCCAGCAGGCTTACTAACAGGAGGTGATGAAACACAGCTGTTCCTACTGAAGCTATTGGCAATAATAATACCCCAAAGCTGATGTCTCCTGATCTAAAGCATGTAAAATCCTAGGGCCTTCATTACAAAATAGATAAAATTAAGTCCCTTCAATGAAATGAATCTCAATGAGACTCTAGCAACCCACTTTTGAACTCACCAATAAGCTGAATTCCTAGAGTGTATGTCTGCTCAGCCTTCTGGCTTCCTAAGCCTGAGTTTCACCCATGAGACTTCTAATGCCTTTTAGATATAGTACTTAGCCTAGGCCCCATTTTTCCACAAATGACAAATATATTTTTTTAGAAAAAAAATGACTATTTTCTTTTAATATTTAGCATTTTCATTTTCCAATATATATTATATATGGCATTTACAACCATTTTAAATTAAAAGCAAAGCAATAAGCCTTTTCAAAAATTTTGAAAAGAATAGTTTTTATTCCTTCAGAATGAAGATCCTATTAAATAGGATCCAATATTCCAAATATACTGACTAGAAGCAAAAAGCTGACATATTTTATAACACTGAAACCAAGAACATATTTTCCAAAAATATTAATGTAGCAAAAATTCTGTTAGCAAAAGATATTCAAAACACCTAAAAAGATAAATTTCAACATCAAGAATATTAATAAGGGAGCAAACTAAAGACATGGCTTGGTGTTTAAAAGCATTGGCTACTCTTCAGAGGACTTGGGTTCAATTCCCAACACCCCGAGTTAAGTTCAGCTCCAGAGGATCTGGTGCCCTCTTCTGGCCTCCATGAGCACTGCACACATGTGATTCACAGAGATACACAAGCAGGCTGAATGCTCATACACATAAAATAAAATAAACACAATAATCTGGAAAAAATTAAATATTAAGACAGATGTAGTGATGCAAGTCTATAATTCCAGTAGTCAGAATTCAGAGGCAAGGTCTGGTTTCACTTCATAGTGAGCTTAAGGCAGTCAGTCCTGGGCTACCTGAAACCGGTTCAAAAATAAGAAGAGGAGAAAGAAATAAATAAATGGTCAGCAAATATTTGGACATATTTGGATTTTTAGTAATTGAATTTTCAAATTAAAAACATCTTGAAGTACAGGATATATCATCCATCTGTAGTACAGGACATATCATCAGCTGTAAGATGTGGAAAAAAAAAAAAAAAAACTATGTTCCTGGATAGAGAGTGTTTAGAGCATCTGTGTGTTATGATATAATCTATTTCGGGATGTTGGGGCTTGACTCACTACTATTGAAAGCTCACATACCTTACTATGTATGCAGCACCTTCAGGTTTGGCCTCAAGAAGAGAAGAGAACTCTTGCATCTGCACAGCATTTGACAACAGAAAAAAATATCCCTAGCAGCATTGTCTGTAATAGATGAAAGGAAAACAAACCAAAAATCCAAAACTAGAAACAATCTAATTGTGTGTCAGTAGTGAATTAAATCAATTACAATATACATGCATTACATTGGAAACATAGATAAGCAACCAAACTACCCCCATCCTTATGGATGTATCCTACAAACATAATGCTGGGAAAAAGCAGCCATCCATAGAACATTGAAAACATAAGAGTATGAAACTAAGACACAAATGAGCAAAACTGAAAAACACAAATGCATACACATTTGACAAAAGCAGGAAAAAAATGAAAGTACATTAACTACTGCAGGAAATATATATGTATAGTGTGTGCTTTTGTACAATTCATATGTCTATTTCATTACTTCAAATTTAAAGTTCATATAAAAAGACCAAATAAAAGTGTGTAACATACTGTGTGTGCATGTGTCCTAATGCATTTAAGGCTGTGAATGCAGATGCTCATGTGCCATAGTTAGTGTGTGAAGATCACTGGACACACTCAGGCATTAGTTTCCACCTTGTTTCAGACAGTCTCGTTGCTATTTTGCTGCTTCATACACCCATGATATTCTCCTGTCTCTGTCTCTTCTAGGAATGACACTAAGGCTATGGGTACTTACTCTATGGTTCTGGCTTCACATGAGTTCTGGGGAATTGAACTCAGGTCCATCATTCATGTTTAACAATCACTCTTACCCCACTGAGCAATCTTTGAAGACCCATAGGTCTTTATTCTTATATCTTTGGGAGATTACTACATTGACTCTAAATAATTTGCATACAAAATAACATTAAATACTAAACAATTGCTTTCTGTTAAAAAGATGAATTATGTCCATTAAAAATAATCAAAATTAATAAAAACAATTTTCTGTACAGAGTTAGAACTGGGAATGATATTTTAAGTTTAAAAGTAGGACAACATCTCAAATAATCTCTCAAGTTACAGACAATGCCCAAATGATAGAGATGAGTTAAGTGTGGTCACCCAGTTATATGTATAGGTGATTTAAAAAAAACCCTAAGACACAATGCTGCCTTTTGTCTTTTTATGTATTGTATATTAAAAACATTTTTCTAATTTATTTTTCTCTCAATTTAATTCACATTCATGCTGCAATCATATGTTCAGTCTTATGTAAACTATAAGCTCCTGTCTATTTTTACTATGAAAACATATAGCCTGTGAAAGAATCAGATAAAATGACCAATTTAAATGTAATTCTCATAAATAATTGCAACATATTTCATCAATTGAACTCTAGAATAGGATGTTAGAAATATATGTGTGTCTAATTATAACACAAAGAAATCTCACATAAAAGTATACTCTGATTTCCAAATAAGCTAATGAATTCAAAAATAGATAAAAAGAGATTTATAAAAAAACAGAATCTTGTATATATCCCAGTCTAGCCTTGAATTAATGATACTTCTGCCTCCTGAGTGCCAGGATTACAGATGTCTACAAACACATCCAGTAAAATATTTCATTATAAGTCTCTAAGAATAAATGAGCTCTCTGATGAAATAAAGATCTTCCAGCTACAGACAGAATTCCAACAGAAATTATCCCCATTTGCACATTATAGATGAGTTTTGCTTGTGGGTGAGAGACTGGCTTAAATGAATGTTAATATCCTTTTTTTTTGTAATTTTACTTGTTTTTACTCATACAGACTGTTTATAAGAACTAGCCCTTACGTAATTGTAAAATCCTGTAACGTAGTCCACTTCTGGTTCTTGTCTCTCCAACTGCTATTTGTCCCAAAATCTGTCACTTGATAGAGGGAGCAGTTGGAAAGGACAGCTGGATATGAGGTAGAGAAAGTAAGTAAAAATCTGAAACCACACCGTATGAAAAGACAAACAGGAACAGAAAGGCAAGGTGGAATGTACTTCTTTGCAGTGTGGTGAATGCCTGACTTACAGGGAAGGCTGGCATCCCTCATCAACCAGCATCTTCTTTTAAAACCAAACCTTCCTTCCTTTCCTCCCGTGATGACTCATTAACCTATTTTCAGATGCTGCTTACCAAATTGCAGTTGATGCTATCTAAAACCTAAAATCACCTTATCTGTTTAAGATAGACTCAATAAAGAAAAGAAATTGCAAGTTCCCCAATCCAAGGCAAGAATGTTACCATCAAGCACCAGCATGTTGACACAGGGACATGTATAATCATTGTCTGACGGCTATGCTTGTATCCCAAAAGGCTGCAAGGACAGAGTTCTCTGCAGTGTGAGATGAGTCTGAACTTTCTTGTCAGTGACAAGGTTATAACTGTACACTTCCCACACAGAAAATGAATCAGACACAAGGAGCCTGGTTCTTCCAGAACATCAAGCACTTCTGAAAGCTACTTTAACTCTTTAAATATTGGGGAAAATAATATTTTCACAGCAGTGCAAACAATGTATTTAATTCTACAGATAATGTAAAAACTGTAAGAACTCCAAGTAACCAAACAGAGAAAAGAATTGAGTTAATTTTAGCTTATGTGAGAAGTATTCTCATAATCTGCAATTTATGCCTCAAATGAATCAATATTTCAAACTGTAAGGTACAGTAACCAGCATAAAGCAAACAATACAATGTATTAAAAAACTGATGTGAGTTCTGATTGATAGAAAACATTGAAGCTGAAAATTCTTTTAGGGCGAATGACATAATGCCAAATTCCAAGGGGATGCTGCACCTGAATCATCTACACAACCTAGGGAGAATGATTGACTACATAGAACAAGACTGTCAAAAGCACAGAGGAAAAAGGAGTAGATTATGTCCAAGTCTAGTAAGCATAGAAGATGGTCTGAAATCACATCTGGGAGAAACTTATGCTTTTTATCTGACCTCATCTGGTTCTAGATTCCTGTCCACACAGTTACCACCTTCGGAAAGCATGAAGAGTAGCCAGGGTCACCCGAGGTAGCCTTTGACTTCTGGGAACTATCTGAGCAAAGGTAAACCCTGCCTCCAGTAGGGGCAGTAAAAAATGATAGCTTCAGGTAAGCGGGCCAACCACAGGTTATCTTTTCATCTTCGGTAACATTGTGAAAATCATCAGCTTACCCTTATCATCATCATCAACAACAACAATAGTGGCAGCAGCAGCAGAGAGAAATGTTTTTCTACTCCCAAGATTAATTTATCAAAAACTCATTTGGGATGGGGTTGGAGATCCAGCCCTCTGCATTTTATCAAGCAGGGCTGATAATTCTAATGTGAAACAAGTCTAAGTGATAGAATACAAAAAAAAAAATATCAGGTTTGTAAATGAGAAGTGAGGATGGAAGAGATGAGGAATATGTTACTAAGAAGCAGTGAAGTGAGGAGTGGAAAAGAGGATAGAAAAAAAGCAATGAACTAGGCCATGTGTTAGCAGTGACCCCTCCACCCCATGGTAATGCCCCTTTCCATCCCCAAACTTAACAAAAGAAACACAGGACTCAGGGGAGTTGTCAAGCTTACAGTGTAGAGAAGAAAGTTGAATAAATGAATTGCATTAAATAAGAATTGGAAGAAAGAATGAATAACATATTTAAATCGTCAAAGAAACAAAGGAGACTATAAGGAACAAATGGCAGGACTCTGCAGCACTGGTAGCTTAACTGGAGGGCAGGCTCATTCTAGAAACCCCGGGTAAGTCACCATCCACCACCTGCTAAACACCTTTAAGCCCACCCAACAATCCCAGACCCATCCCTTCACCTGAGCTCAATATTTTGACCTATAATCTCAAAAGAAGACATTGGCTTTATCAGAAGCCAGGCCAGATCTAGGAAACACAGGTCCAGCAGAAAAATTCCTCTACACTAAGAATCCCAGAAGCTAAGTGGATACCCAGAACCACAGAGGCCACATAGACAATATTAGCTACAAAACCCCAGAGGTTTTACAGGCCACCAAATCCCAGCAGACATACCCTATGGGGCCTGAAGACTCTCTAGTCATCAGAACCCTTGGCCACTTAGACTAGAAAACCAGACAGGAAACAGAAACCAAAGAACAAAACACCCATAAAACAAAGGCAAACACAGGAATCAACACCTAGACCTGTAATCATCCCAAATCCAGATATCTAAATGCCAGTGTACAAACACAACCAATAACAGAAAGGGCAATATGGAACCACCAAAACCCAGATATCCTACAACAGCAAAACCTGAACAATCTAACACTGTTGAAGTACAAGAAAAAAAAATTTAAAATACTTTTATAAAGATGATAGTGTTGTATCATGTCACGAGACACTCAGAGACAACCAAGGAGCTGGGTTGCAAATACGGTAGAGTCGGTTTGTTTTCAGGGACAGGTTTGAGCCCAGAATGCAACCCTATGTTCTCACACAGTGAGAAATGTGGCCCCGAGCTTTATCAATGTTTAAATATAATCTTTAAATATCTTTTTTTAAAAAGATATTAAAGTGAGGAGCTACATGCCTTGCTGTTTTGGAATTGGAGATATGAGGTAAAGCAGTTCTTTGAAACTATTGGTTAAATATAGTGCAAAGCCAAGTTCTGAATCCATTGGTTGAACTTTCAGCTTAAAACCAAGTTTTGAATCTATTAGCTGTCAGGACATTTTTGAGAAATTTTCCTAGATTCTTCTTACATCTGAGCCCTGCCCCATCACAAGATGGTCTAAAAAATTGCCTTTCCCTGAGATAAAGCTTGTAAAGTTAAGTCTAAGCCTTTAGAATAAACATTCTTGAAGAGGAAAAATATACCCCTTAGAGAAATTGAGGAAAAGAGAACAAAAGTGGAGGAAATCCATAAATCCCTTAAAGAATGCTAAAAAAAAAAAAAAGTGAAGAAAAGACAAACAAGTGCATGTAGGAAACAGTTCAAGACCCAAAAACAGAAATAGAAGCAATTAAAAAAAAACCCACAAGCTGAGATAATTCTGAAATTGGAAAATCTAAGGAAACAAACAGGAATTACAGATAAAAGCATCCCCAACAGAATATGAGAGATGGAAGTGAGACTCTTAGGCACTGGAGATACTATAGAAGAAATATGACTGGCCTAACCACACTCCATATGTGAGTCCTCAAGACCTAAAAGCCACACTTCTAGGTCAAAGTAAATTGTGTCTGATCCCAGTACCCTTCAAATAAAATGACAAGTCTAAAAAAAAATTCCTAACACAAATATCCAGGAAATCTGGGACACTAATACAAAGAGAAAATCTAAGAATAATAGAAATAAAAGAAGGACAAGAATCCCAGCTCAAACACTCAGAGAATATTTAACAAAATCATAGGAAAAATTTCCAACATAAAAAAGAACATGTGTATACAGAAAAAAGAACATTGCATAGATTAGATCAGAAAAGAAAATACCTATATCACAAATAATCAAAACACTAAACATACAGAATAAAGAAAGAATATTAAACGTGACAAGGGAAAAGAGCCAAGTAATATATGAAAGCAAACCTATTAGATTATACCCAACTTCTCAACAGAGACCCTAACATCAGAAAGAGCCTGAACTGATATCTTGCAGAATCTAAGAGACCACATATGCCAGCCCAGACTACTGTGCCCAGGAAAACTTTAAATTACCATAGATAGGGAAAACAAGATATTTTATGACAAAGTCAAATTTAAACAATATCTGTCTATAAATTGACCCCAACAGAAGGTACTAGAAGGAAAACTACAACCCAAAGAATGCGTGAAAATACAAGCATTCAATATTCTCACAACAATAAAACCCAAAAAAGGAAAATACACATACACACACACACCACATAATAACAGGAATTAACAATTGCTGGTCATTAACATCTCACAATATCAATGGACTCAGTTCAAAAATAAAAAGATACAGGCTAACAGAATGGATATGAAGACAGGATTTATCATCATTCTGCATAGAAGAATCACACTTCAACATTAAAGGTAAACATCTACCTCAGAATAAAAGACTGGAAAAAGATTTTCTAATCAAACAGACCTAAGAAGTAAGATATAGGTAAATAAAATAAACTTCAAACCAAGATTAATTAAAATAGATGAAGAAGGGCATTTCACAGTCATGGAAGAAAGATCCACAAAGATGGCATCTCAATTTTCAACATTAATACTTCAAATGCAAAGCTCTTCACATTTGTAAAAGAAACATTATGAAAGCTTAAATCACACATCAAAGCCCACACATGAAATGTGGGAGACTTTCACATGCCATTCTCACCAAAGAATAGGTCATCTAGACATAAACTAAACAGAGAAATAATGGAACTAGCAGACATTATGACTCAAATGGACCTAACAAGTATCTATAGAACATTTCAACCAAACACAAAAGGAAACACGTAGGAAACTGAGCAACTCTCTACTACATTATCACTGGGTCAAGAAAAAAATAAAGACTTCCTAAAAATTAATGAAAATGAATCCACAACATAACCAAATTTATGGGACACAATAAAAATGGTGCTAAGAGAAAAGTCTATAACATTCATAAAGAATTTGTAGAGATCTCATATAAGCAACTTAACAGCACATCTAAAAGGTCTAAAACAAATAGAAGTAAACACACCAAGAGGAGTGGAGGGCCAGAAATGATTAAACTGGGCCTGAAATCAATAAAATAAAAACAGAGAACAAAAAGATCAATAAAACAAAGAGTGGATTCTTTGAGAACATTAACAAAATAGATAAACCTATATTCAAACTAACTAACTAAAATACTGAGAGAGACTACCCAAATTAACAAAATCAGGACATAACAGACTCTGAGAAAATACTGATCATTAGGTCATAATTCAAAAACCTTTGTTCCACAAAATTGGAAAGTCTAAAAAAAAAATGGGCAAAGTTACCACTTAACAAAGTTAAATCTAGATCAGATAAACAATTTCAACAGACCTATAGCACCTAAGGAAACAGAAGCAATCATGAATAGTCTCCCAACCAAAAGAGCCCAGGGATAGATGATTTTAATTCAGAATTCTATCAGACTTTCAAAGAAGAGCTAATACCAATACTCCTCAAACAATTCCACAACCTAGAAACAGAACGAACTTTACAAATTCTTTCTATAAGGCCACAGTCACCCTGATAACCAAACCACACAAAAACTCAACAAAGAGATACAATTACAGACCAATTTTATTCATTAACATTGATGCAAAAATGCTCAATAAAATGGCAAACCCATTGTGGGGTTAGAAAGAAACCTGATACTAAGGAAACACCCAAGAACCCACAAAATGTTCCTGGCTAGGACTTCAAGCAATAATGGAGAAGGTGCCTAAACTGGCCTTCCCTTATTACCAAATGAATGACCACCCTAAATGTTATCATAGAACCTTCATCCAGCAATAGACAGAGGCAGAAGCAGAGATCCATAGCTAAGCACCAGGTCAAGCTCCCAATCCAGCTGAAGAGAGATAGATGAGAAATTACACAAGCCAAGGGATCAGGATCATGAAGAGGAGATCCACAGAGATGGCTGACCTTAGCTATTGGGAGCTCACTGACTCTAAAACGACAGCTGAGGAACCTTCATGGAAAAGATCTAAACCCTCTGAATGTAGATGACAAGTGAATGGCTTAGGCAGTTTGTGGAGCCTCTTGCAGTAGGACCAGAGTTTAATTCCTGGTACATGAACTGGCTCTTGGAGACCATTCTCTACAGAGGGACACTTTGCTCAGCCTTGATACTGGGGGTAGGAACTCGGACCTACCTCAACTGGATATGCCAGGCTTAACTTACTCAATTTGGGATTCCTTGTCCTTCTTGGGGAAAGGATGAGGGTGTGGGGTGGGAGGAGGATTGGGGAGGGGACTAGGAGGGGAGGAAGGGGGAGCAGTTGGAGGGTATGGCAAAACACTTTAAAAAATAAAGAGTAAAAATAAATACTGGTAAACCAAATCCAAGAACAAATCAAAAAGATAATCTACCATGGTCAAGTAGGCTTCATCCCAGAGATGGTTCAACACTCTTAAATGTAATTTTTAATGTTTAAATGTAACCAATTATATAAACAACTGAAAAATCACATAATTTAATCATTAGATGATAAAAGTCTTGGAGAGAAAGGGATACAAGGGACATAGCTAACCATAATATAAAGTAATATATAGCAAACCAATTGCCAATATCAAATTCAATTGAGAGAATCTCAAAGCAATTCCACTAAGGCAAGGCTCTCTACTTTTTCCCTTCAGGTATTCAACATAGTCCTTGAAGTCTTAGCTAGAGTAATAAGACAACTAAAGGAAATCAAGGGACATTGAAATTGAAAAAGTCAAAGACTCATTATTTGCAGATAATATGATAGATAGAATACATGGTAACCCCAAAATTTTACCACAAAACTCCTACACTTGATAAACACCTTTAGTCAAGTGACTGAATATAAGATTAACTTAAAAAAAAAATCAGTAGTCCTCCAATATTCAAATAACAAACTGGCTGACAAAAAAAATCAGGGAATCAATACCCTTCAGAACAGGCTTTAATAATATAAAATATCTGGTGTAACTCTAAACAAGTAAATGAAAGACCTATATGACAAGAACTGCAAGTCTTTAAAGAAAGAAATTGGAGAAGATATCAGAAAATGGAAAGATCTCCTATGCCCACAGATTGGTATGATTAACATAGTAGAAATGGCCATCTTACCAAAAGCAAGCTACAGATGCAATGCAATCCCCCATCAAAATCCCAACATAATTCTTTACAGATTTTAAAAGAAAAATACACAACTTCCCATGGAAAAACAAACAAACAACAAACAGGATAGCTAGAACAATCCTGTACAATAAAAAAACTTCCAAAGGTATCATCATCTCTGATTTCAAGTTGTACAACAGAGCTTTAATAAGAAAAAACACATTGTATTAGCATAAAAACAAACATGGGAATAAATATATTTGAATGGAAGACCACATATAAATTCACATACCTATGGACACATGATATTAAATTAAGAAGTCCAAATTATACAATGGAAAAAAAAAGAAAGTTTCATCAACAAATGGTGCTGGACTAACTAGATGTCAGCAGGTAGCATAATGTAAATAGATCTACATCCATTATCTCACAAAACATAGTCCAAGTAGATAAAAGACCTCAGCATAAATACAGATACACTGAACTTGATAGAAGAGAAAGTCGGGAATAGCCTTGAATGCACTGGCACAGGAGACAACTTCCTAAACAGAACATCAAAAGTACATACACTACAGCAATTAATAAATGGAACCTAATCAAAATGAAAAGTTTCTGTAAGGCAAAAGACACTATTAATAAGATAAAACAGCAACCTGTAGAATGAAAAAAGATCTTAACCAAATCCACGTCTGACAGAAGGCCAATTTCCAAAATGTATATTAAAAAAAAAAACCTCAAGAAATATCAACAAATAAATTAATCCAATTAAAAATTGGGCTATAGATCTAAACAGAGAATCCTCAACAGAAGAATCATAAATGGCAGAGAAACACTTAAAGAAGTGCTCAACATCCTTAGCTCAACATCAGGAAAATGCAAATCAAAACAACTCAGAGATTCCATCTTATATCTGTCAGAATGGCAAAGATAAAAAACACAAGTGACAGCTCATGCTGGAGAGGATTTGAAATAAGAGGAATACTCCTCAATTACCTGTGGGATATAAACTTGTACATCCATTTTGGAAACTAATATGTTGTTTTCTTAGAAAACTCCAAATCAATCTACCACAAGACCCACTCTGGAGCATATATCCAAAGGATGCTCAATCATATAAAGGCACTTGCTCAGCTATGTTCATAGAATCTTTATTTGTAACAGCCAGAACCTAGAAACTACCTAGATGCTCCTCAGCTGAGGAATGGATAAAGAAAATGTAGTACATTTACATAATGGAGTATTACTCAGATGATAAAAATGATGACACCATGAAATTTAAGGGGAGATGCTAGTGTCTCCATGTAAAGAAAAAATAGAAGAGATTTCCTGAGTGGACTGAGGGTGGTGGAAATGAGAAGAAGATTGATCAGGTTGTGGATGGTGAGGAGGAAAAGTACTGAAAAAGCTGGGAAGAAGGAACATGTAGAAATTTGGAACGAGGGAAATTACCAGGAATCTATAATGATGACTCCAGCTAAGACTCCTAGCAATAGTGCATATGTAGCCTGAACTGGCCATCTCCAGTGACCAGGCAAGACTTCCAATAGAGGAATTAAGATATCAACTCAACCACATAACCTTGCACCTATAGGTTGTCCTGCCTATGGAATGTGCTGAGGTAAGTCTGGCCTAGAGAAAGAGGGAGTGGTCAACCAATGACTGATCTAGCCTAAAACTCATGTCAAGAGAGTAGGCCTACTTCTGATACTGCCTGGAGCATTAGGACCCACAGGCTGGATGACCCAGAAACCTCAAAATAGAACAGAACACAATTAGAGAAAAATAAAATGTCAATATAATGATGCCTAATAAATGGTACTTGGCTATACTCATAAATTAGTGACTAGCCCAATTGTCATCAGAGAGGCTTCATCCAGCAACTGATGGAAACAGATGCAGAGACTCACAGCCAAACATTAGGGGTAGCTCATAGAATTCTGCAGGAAATAGAGTGAAAGAATTGTAGGAGCCAGAGGTCACAGGATACCACAGCAAAACCCTTAAAATCAACTAACCTAAGCTCAGAAGGACTCACAGAGACTACACCACAAACAAGGGAGCCTAGGTCCTCTGTACATATGTTACAATTGTGTCACTTGGTCTTCTTGTGGGACTCCTAACAGTGGGAGCAGGGGCTGACTCTGACTCTTTCACTGGCTTTTGGAACTCTACTCCTCAAATTGGCTTGCCTTGCCCAGCCTTAATTCATGGGGAAGTGCTTAATCTTACTGCAAAATGATATACCATTTGTTGATATCCATGAGAGGCCTGCCCTTTCCTGAACAGAAACAGAGGAAGAATGGATTAAGGGGTGGGGGCAAAAGGAGGTGGGAGGAGGGACTAGAAGGAGAAGAGTGAGGGGAAACTGTGACCAGGATGTAAATAAAATGACACTAAAATGAAAATAATAATAATAACAATAACAACAAAGAAGCAAGTGCAGCTACAGTCGGTAACATTTGGAGATACTGGGAATGAAAATATAATAACTGAAATAAAAACTCATACAGGGAAAAGATAGTACCATAAAGGAGCTAATTCAGGACAGGGAGGGGTGATGGTGGTCAGGTGAAAGCACTTGACTACAAGCCTCATGGCCTGAGGTTGATACCTGGGACCCACATGCTAGAAGGAGAGAACCTAGCCATACAAGCTGCCCTCTGACTATGTACATGACCTATAACACATGCATTCCTACAGACAGACAGACACACACACACAAATAGATAATTGGATAAATGTAACTTTAAAATGTTTTTATTACAAAGGACTTCGGAAATACAAAGTGGGGTAAATAAGATCTGTGCAATACCATTTCTAAAAATGAAAAGCAATGATCAATGAAACAGCATTACATTTTCCCAATAAGCTTATGTGGACACACCTTGGTGAACACAAATTAAATGACAGTAATGAATGGAGGTAGGAACATAATATACAGTAGATCCTGGGGCAAACACAGCCGAGTCTAACCTCATCCCTCCCATTGTCTTCCCTAATCTTAAAGCTCTTTACACTGAATTCTTGGCAGTGGCTTTAATCATATGCCTCTTATGGTTTTCTTACCCCCTCTTTTCTATCCTAGCATGTACTCATGTTTATAATACAGTTTCACTTTTTGATCACCCTAAGGTAATCAAGCTTTGGTAACATGTGCCTGTAATTCTAGCCCTTGAGAAGCAGAAGCAAGAGAAAAGCAAATCCAGCATGGACTATAGAAATATAAGGAACAAAAGTTAAAGATAAAATATCACCTTGTTTTTCGAAAGCTCCCATATGAAACTCACTCTGACACCCCTTCTGTTCCTACACTCTCCCTCTGCCTGGCACATACCACTCTGCTGCTAGACTTACCAGACTACACAATAAAACATTTTTGCATAAGGGCTGTAGTAGACATTGAATATTTTTAACCCTAATGCCTAGAAGAATGTAACTAAAAAATCAATAAAGTGTTGAATATATAAAAAAATGGAAGAATGGACAAAATGTCCACAAATACTCTATACATCACAGTCAGACAAATTTGGATGACATTGGAATTCAAAGCAACATTATCACCAGCCTGGGAAACCTCAAAACCTGTTCAAAATTTGAGTTCTAAAGACCTACTGAGTCAGAAATCATGAGTAGGTGCGAACAGTTTAGTGTTAACAAGCACTGGTTCTTTCCCCTTCCTTCTCCACCCTGTTTCTGAAACACACAAGCTTATGCACATTGGCCTGAAAATACAGACATCTCTAATGTACACTCTAAAAGCCACACTTGGACTCCTGAGATGGTTCAGAAGATAAAACCACTCAACACCAAGCCCCATGACTTGAGTTGGGTCCCTGAGATCCACAGAGTAGAAGATGAGAATTGACTCCCTCAGGTTCTCCTCTACCCTCCACATAGGAGATGCTTTACACACACACACACACACACACACAGAGAGAGAGAGAGAGAGAGAGAGAGAGAGAGAGAGAGAGAGAGAGAGAGAGAGAGAGAGTAACGTGCGTGCACACTATTGTAATATTAAGTAATATAGCTTAATAACAAAGTCCAAATGCCAATCTTTTTTCAGAAGTCATGTTTTCTGGTTTTCCATGTTCATTCGCAGCAGTCTGGAAGACTTCCTCTTCTGTTTCCCCATGCCCCCATGCTGAAGTCTCTGAGATCATGCTTCTAATTTCAAATCTCTATCCACTCTAATTCATAGGTATTGTTTGTATAATAGCAACCATTTATTTCTTCAATAGCGACTTATCTGAAAGCACCTTGTACCAATCTACTATAGTTCAATTCCTCTACTTAAATTCTTATTATACTATCTATCACTTATATTTTCCACCCAACTTACCACTTTGTATTTGGCAGTGTCTGGATCTGTTACTGCATTGCATTATTCTCAAATTCAGGGGCTTTAAATTGAATATTAAATTCAATTTAATATTCTCAAAGCCATGAATCTAAGCTAGCTAAGGTGTAGGTCATCTCTCAGTGCTGTAATCAAGGCTCAGCTGGAAAAGGATCAACTCCAAAACTCACTGAGCTGTCTCTTAATCCATTTCCTAGATAACTGTTGGAGTGAGGGTTTCAATTTCTTGCCATGTGAACCTGTTACCTGTGGCTGATATTGCCACCACAACCAGCAAGAGAGACAGTCATCTAGGAAGATGGAAATCATTGTGCTAGGCAACCCATCACTCACAGGCCTGGCATCTAGTCACTGTTTCCCTAATCTACACATTGCAGGTTAACCCCTTTGTGCCTGTCACAGTAAAGAGGAAATTGATTACATGAGCTCATGGATTTAAGGAAATTAGAATCACTGGATACATCTTACAGTGCCTCTACCCACTGCCTTAAACAAGTTTCATGTGGGTAGACACAGGACTGTGAGCGAATTATTTTTCCCATTTTAAGACAAACCTGTTAAAATAGAGGACGTTATAAATTTTGTCAAATGTAACTAGTCAGAGACTCACTTGGATTGAAACCCTTAAAAGCTCCACACTCTTCGACCAGATCTGTGATCTTTGCAAATGTATAATTGAATTCTTATGCTGAATTTAACATTTGTCCTATTAATCTTTACTTTTGTTACTGTTTATCCTCTTATGACTAAACTCATCATTTTGATATTATTTTAAAATATCTAATCATTTCTATGATCTCAGCAGTAATGGACCTAGATATTCACAGACCACAGTCACTTGCTTTTCACTCATAGCTCATAGTTAACTATTGTCACTGCTTACATAATAAATGACACTCAAGTGAATTAACAAACATCTGCTTTGGTCAAAGCTCCTAGATCCTCTAGGTCCTCTATGTTCATTTGTTAAATAATGTCACTGAAGTAGAAGTCTTTATAAAGCTTTTTGGTTTGTATAGCACAGTGAGAAGCTGTAAGTAGCAATGAACAGCAAATTCCAGTAAGCCACGCCCCTCCTCACACTCCCACTTCTGTGAGGCCGAGGGCCCAGGAAGGGATGTGCACACACATGATTTCATACACACACACACACACACACACACACACACACACACACACACACACACACATGCAGCTTGCCAAAGTAGTTTTCTGAATCAATAGAATCTCAGACAGACAGTTTTTGGGTCCTTTAATAAATATGTATCCAACATGTGAAGTGATCAGGAAGATAAAATCCTGCTCTTCTGTTTACTGTTTCTAGGCTTCTCTTTCATCTCATCCTAGCCTTTCTATTTACCAAAGCTCTGAGCTGAGGGATCAGCACCACTTGGTCTGTCTTCATTGCCACTTTGAACTATTCTTCTCTGAAATGCATGTAAGTCAAATAAAAAAAGAATTATAAAATGAAAGAACTGCTACTGCATCCATCCCTTATTATTTCTTCTATTTAACCTTTTAAAACATTTGTCTCAGAGACCTTCATGTGATCAATCCCAACTAGCCATTTGTAATAAAAATAAAATACAATTTTAATAGACTCAACTCAGCCTCATTAAAAGTGATAATTTCTGATTTTTCAAATTGATTGAAAGCTTCTGTGAATTTGTTCAACTATTACATAGCTTATTTTTCTGAAAGACTTATTAGAGAAAGGTATATTTGTGAAGCCAAACTATTGCAATGTAAATCAAGCTCTGAAAATGATGTCTACTCAAGAGTGTCAGTTCAGCTCAGTATTATGTTACATCACACAAACAGGTGCTTTTTATGCTCCAATGGTTACATACATTTGTTGAGGCTATGTTTGTAAATACGTGAATGAATATTATGGAAGGTATTAGAGCAAACAAGAACAGAGGGTCCTAAGTGGCATTTGCCTTAAGAAAAGGCTCAAAATTTCAGGTAGAATACATACATCTAAATGGGAATGCACCTCAACAGTACTGCTGCTCTAAAAAGAAAAAAAAAAAATACCGAGCCACATGGCTAAACAAGATGTGTTAAGTTCAAACATAAAAATTAACAAGTTATATGTCTAGGCCCTAAATCAATCAACATAAAAATAATATAAGCGTCTATGTGAGTCTGTGGAACTGCATATATATCTAAAAAGACTGTAAGTCCAAACCTTAAAACTAATCCAAAAAGGCCAAAACCATATACAACAAACAAGCAGGACTTCCCACAAGGCTAACTGAGCAACTACTGTGCTTGGCACTCATCTGTACCTCTTTGATGTACTTTATAAACCTAGTCAATGGCAAACTGAGTTCACCTTGTGTCAATGACTCAACTCAATAGAAAACCCCAGAGAATCTCTTTCACACCTTGAGATACTGCTGGTGTTTGAGTCACCATCTACTTTCCACCAGGGAGAGGTGGAAAATTCACTTATAAACTACTTCCCACCTGCTAAATCATTTTCTTTGGCAAGTGTCCACAGTATTGCTGGCACAGCCTGGGGACTTGTGTGTGATAACTAGCATTTTTTTGTTCCTCCTTTTTAGAAAGCAGCAGCCCTCTTCATCAACCTATTGCTGTCTAAATAAAGTGAAATGATGACAGGTGTAGGCTATGGGACTCATTCTACTCTTTTTTATCCTGGCAAGAGGATCTATCACCCTTCTGAAAAGACATTCAGTCCCTGAAAACACGATTTTAACGCTTCATCAAAGCTGGAGGATGCCTGAGGATGTTTTGGAAGTTAGCCAATTAGGCGTGTCTGCAGGGCGTCTGCTCTCCCTTTCACTCAGAGAACTTTCCCTGTCTGGGTTCTTTCATCCTTAGCTAAACAGCAGCAGATGAGCCTGAGGCAGCAAATAGGATCTAAAAAGAATAGGCTTTGCATCCTCTGAAAGCCAAAGGCATCACAGAGACCGTATAGCAGAGACTTTATCCAACTCTGGACAGTTTATACAAATGAAGCTCATGACACCATAGAAAATAATGGTGATAACCACAGAAAATATTTCTCCCATGCAATAGAAATTAATATTCTCTCCTCTGTTATTCCATAATTTTAAAACAGGTTTTTTTTTTCAAATAATATATCCTAATAATGGTTTCCCCTCCTTCTTCTCTTCCCAGTTCCTTCTCACCTCCCCTTCCCATCTTGTCATCCAGATTCTCTCTTCATCTGTCTCTCATTAGCAAAAAGACTTCTAAAAGATAATAATAAGATAGAACAAAAACTATCACATTGGAGTTGGACAAGACAAACAGATGGGTCCAAAGAAAGGCACAAGAACCAGAAAGTCACTTGTTAACATAGTTGGGAATCTCATTAAAAAAATAAATTAACCTAGGGCCCATAATATATACACAGAGGACCTGGTAAAGACAGGTACAGATTCTCCTCTCTGGGAGTTCACATGAGCTTTTCTTGCTCTTCTGTTGTACCCTTTTCCCTCTTTTTCTGCCTCCTTCCTCACCCCACCACAGAGTTCCCTGAGCCCTGAGGGAAGAGATTCATGTACTGTCCTTTTAATAAGTGTGATAACAATTCACTTATTTTTCTGTCTCCCCTCATAGACCATGAGCCCCTTCAAAATGAAATATAACTTACTCATCTCTGAGATACTGGTAGACATCTGGTAAAAGTTTAAAAAGTTCAGGGCATAAATGAGGGTGAATCAATACTCCTATGTATTTGCTTTATATCTCTATTTGGGTTCACTTATTTGATCTTAAGAATCTAAGCTGCCATTCCAGTGTATCTCTCAGGAGCTGTCTCTTATTAACATCTCCTGAAGCTTCTCTCTTCAGTACTGTTCCTTCTTTCTCCTAGTACTACAATCTCAAGATAATCCTTGCAGAGAAAGCCCTTGCCTAGCTTGTCATTCTCTGAAAGATGAGTTCACCTTTGTACTCACTTTGTAATCCACTGAACCAGCCCAATCTTTGGCCTGCTCCTCCTGTCTGTTTCAACCAGTGTATCCTCCCAGGTACAGAACCTAATTCCTGTTCAGTCACTCTGTAACTGCTCTGATATGTCTGCTCCTCATTTCCCCTTTCTCCAGACTCTTCCCACCTTCTCACTCAAGTGCTGGCTCAAGAACCATGTCTTCAGTGACATCAGCCAAAATAAATCTCTCTCTAGTCATAAAACAGATGGGATTTGTAACCTTTTCATGGTGTTGATGCATACACTGCTGAACTAAATGACTGGAAATTCCTGTATAAACCAAAAGAAAAAAAGAAAACTGAGGACCCATCTCTGTACCACCCTTAAGATAAATGTCCATGGTGTTTGAATAAGAATGGTTCCATGGACTCAAATAATTGAATGTTTAGTCACCAGTGATTGGAACAACTTGAAAATATTTCAAAATTAGGTGGCTGTGGCCTTGGTGGAGTAGGTGTGGCCCTACTGGAGGAAAGGTTTCACTGGGGTAGGCTTTGAGGTTTCCAGTAGCTCTCTCTTTTCCTGCCAACTGTGGCTCAAGATGTAGAGCTCTATCTGTGGTGGAAATGCTCTCTGTAGGCTGTAAATAAAGGACTGTTTTGGCCTATGCACAGCACTGTAGAAGTGGGTGGAGGATCAGAGCACAGGCAGGAGGAGAAGGGAGGAGTTAGTCAGTCTCCATCTGACCCCAGAAGGAGGAACATGTAGAGGTACGGGCTGAGCCATGGGCTGAGCCATGTGGGGGGGAGGTTAATAGAAATGGGTTGATTTAAGATGAAAGAGCTAGCTAGTAATGTGCTTGAGACATGGGCCAAACAGTATAAAGTATATAAGTATCTGATTCATTTCTTTGGGGGACAAAAGCCACCATGCAGACCAGGTTCCAAACCTCCACCGAGGGCCAGGTCACAAACCTCTGGGCCCAAACAGCCCGGGAAAACTTTCTACAACAACTATCTACTATTCCTCCAGCACCAGACCTGCCATGCCTTTGTCCATTCTTTCTGACACAATACTGATGAACTAAACCTCTGAAATTGTAAGCAAGCCTCCAGTTAAATGCTTTCTCTAATAAGAGTTGCTTTGGATATGATGTTACTCTCTCTTCACTACAATAGAATGGTGACTGAGACAATGCCCTACCGTGACAACACACACACACACACACACACACATTTATACCAATGTTTTTGGATGAATGGATAAATTTCCACAAAGGTTAAATTTCTTAACATTTCCTGTTATCCTACAGTGAGCACTGTGCAGATGTTGCTTTTTAAGCATGGTTTAAAAGTAAAAAGAAGAAATATTTGTACAAGTAGTAGAAAAGCTATCAAGGCAAGTAAATATGAGGGACTGTGAAATGCTAAGACTGAGAACAGACTGAAGAAAAGAATAGTCATATTGTTAAAACCCCCCCCCCAAAAAAAATTAAGAGAGCTGCTGATTTGAAAGGACTTAGTGACTTTTTTCATTCATTCATTAAGTATTTATTGTAGGTTACTAGGCACAAAGAATACCTAAGTTCTAGTGGAAAGCATGTTCCCCTTAGCCCATTTTTAACAATTAGATGTAAAATATAATAGAATCACATTATTTGTAAACTCACTTTTAAAACTAATAGAAGTTTTTATTTTTTTAATTTTTTTGAGTCTTAACAAACTCCTTAGCCATCTGGACAAGTCTTTATTCAAACATTCTTTTAAGGTCAGACAGACATGGTGGCACATGACTTTAATCCCAGTAATAGGTAGGCAGAGGCAGAGAGATCTCTTTAGGTTCAATGACAGCATAGTCTACATAGGGAGCTTCGGGATAGCCAAGGCTATGTAATTGGGAGACTCATTCTCAAAAAGAAAAGAAGGAAGGAGAAATAGATAGATAGATAGATAGATAGATAGATAGATAGATAGATAGATAGACAGATAGACAGATAGATGGGTAGGTATGTAGGTAGATAGGTCTTTTGATATAACCATTTCTATTTAAGAACAGGTCCATGTTGAGTCCTGTGGCTTTTCATCAGACACTACTATCAAAAAGCAGTTAAATAGGGTAAAAACCACAAGGCGTAAACTCTACACAAAGAAATACAGGCAACTGGGGAATTATAAGAGTGTAATAAATCATCTTCCACATGGAAGAGCACACCAATTACTATCCAATACTAAGTGATCAGGCCTGAAAATATATACATAGGTAGCATTATACAGACTGAATGGGTCATATTTAGGAATATAAGTATATGCACACACACAAGAATGAGCACATACACACATATTTATATACACATGTGTGCATTCATGTAATTCCTAAAATTAATGAGAAAAGATGTCATGAATTTGAAAGAGGCCAAGTAGGGATGTATTGAGCCTTTGTGGGGAGAAAAGAAGAAATGATGTAATTATAATCTTAAACATAAGAGAAACAATATTTAAGAACTAAAAAAGAGTTAGCTTATAATTTTGAGTTGCAGAGGCAAATAAGATGCTGAGTATATGCATTAGAAATGCCTATGATTGAAAAATCAAAGCAGACATGATCTTAATATAAAATGGACTCCATGTCTGCTCTAGAGAGCACTGTTCAGCCAACAGTGTCTATGTTTAGCACCAAAGTTTGCTGTACATTAACATTCTTAGAAACTTCTGATTCAGACTTTCTTCATTAGTAAAATGTCATTTTGGTCACTAATTCCATTTTATTTTAAGGGGATGTACACTGAATCTCACTATAAGACTTCCTTCTGAGCTCAATGCCCTGTATGTCTATGTGTTGTGGAATGTTATTTTAAAAGGACAAAGATGTGTTACATTTGTTTATACTGTGGAATATTACTTTAACTATGTAAAGGTGTGTTGCATTTGTTTATGCTGCATTTGTTTAACAATCTAAAGATGTGTGTATAATTA